>BGPR01002574.1:57230-171177 GCA_013235015.1 Araneus ventricosus | reverse complement strand
AAGTTTACAGTGAGTGAAAACGAAGTAACAAAAAATTCCTGTTATTTCCGGTAAAACTACGTAAATTTAAAAAATACATTCAGCGTAAACTTTTGAAAGCTCATTAAGCTTGAGCATTTATTTTTGTCCGAACATGCAGATCTACGAAAACTGGGCTTCTCGAGTGTAGAATTCTGTAAGAGTTTCACATGAAAATAATACTTTTAGAATGAACAACTTAAATTATGTCCATTTACAAAACACATCGCGATATTACTTAAATGAACGCATTTATGCAGTAGGAAATCTTTATAGTACACATTTGAGATATGCTTTCACAAAACATTACAGAAAAATTATATTTCTAATTTTTTTGATAATTAATTGTTACAATATGAGTTGTTTGCTGTGCAATGGATTAGACACACACTTATGCACAGTTTTCACTAGGGAAACCGATTTTTACAAAAATGTTATTTTTTCTCAATTGCATAACTATATCTAAGTTATTGTTCAATCCTTCATAGGTGATTATTTAAAGAAACTTTACATAATTAACTGTTATCTGTAATGTTATGTGATACAAGTTTCACGGAAAACTAAAAATCTTGAAACACATGCAAGTCAAGAGAAAAATTCATGAAAGGAACTTAATTAGTGTAGAAGTAAATGCTTACCTCAGCATCTAAGTCAAAGGGAAACGAATCATTAACATCTTTGTATATAAAAGCATAATCTAACGTCATGCTTCATCTGCTCGAAACAGGATTCTGTAAATTTTCAAGAAATAATTAGTTCCTATACAATGCTAAAAAATATTAACATTCTGATATGGAAAAGAAACTTTTACTCAAAGATAAAATTATCTCAATAAAAAGCTACAATATCGTGAGTGTTCTCGCCTCGCTTTTCTCGTATACGTCCATAATACGGCGCATTTTGTGTTTAGCTTCGTCGTATTTCGAAGAAAATAGTCTATGCACTTTGAATAATTGTATAGTTGTCACTTCTCCCTGTTGACTGATTTGATAAAAAATTTAATGATGTCTACAGTTTTGATGTGAAGGCCAATACAAAAAAAAGAACATTAGACTTCCATGTTCAGATTTTGAGTTATCGTGTTCGAATACACACTTATAAACATACGGAATGTCTACCCCTTCATGGATTTGGCCAAAGTTTGATACATATCCGCAATTTTAATCTAAAGACATTTGGCATATCGTCGCTTAACAAGCAACGCCATCTATCTCAATTTTTTGAAATTTTAAAGAGAATGAAACAACTGAATTTTTTGCAACCAATAACGAATATTTCTGAATCTTTTTTCACATCTGGTAGGACCATGCGGTCTCATGTTCATACTAAATGTTGAAAAATTTCAGAAATATTCGTTGGTTGTGAAAAATTCAGTCATTTCTGCTTCTTTGAAATTTGAAAAAATTGAGATAGGTGGTGTTATTTGTTAACCGACGGTATGTCATCCATTTGATACATCCTGTATTTTATTTGTTGTATTCAGACACGCACAGAGACATAATATCAAATAGAAGAAGGTCTGGACCGAGGAGATTCATCAAAATCTCGCGTTCGAATTTTTTGATGATTACAATTCTTCTTCAGTACAAAGATTACAATAAACGATTAAAAGAATTCTATTTTACTCTAATCATACCATAATAGAAAATTTCGGTGTTTGCAGATTTTTGTTTTTACATTCGACTTCTTTTTACAATTGTCATTACTCAATGACAATCAAAGTTGACAATACTTAATAAATTATAGGCGATCGCATTACCATGTGGATTACGTGGTACTTGATTTATATGGGCTAAGGTTGTAGAAAGAGTCTCACAAATTAAAGGGTTCCTATTAAATATAGAGTTTCATTGCATAGAACAGTGGTTCCCAACCCATGGGTCGCGACCCGCTTGTGGGCCGTAGATAGTGTATTAGTAGGCTGGAGAACGCTAGTCAAGAGTCGAAGTCAGGGGAAGTTAGTAGGCCTTTTCAAATTCTTTTTAGGTGCTACTTCCTGAAAATTGAAGATAAGAACCAATGGATCAGAAATCATTTTGAAAAAGACTACATAAAAAAAGTGAAAGTATCATCAAATGGAAGAAGACTTGTTAATTGAAATATCACGTGACCGGACTCTAAAATCACTGTTCCCGTTCTGGATATTGTTGTATTCAAATGTTCGGTAACAGTATCCAGCAATTGCCAAACTTGCATTGAGATATTTCATGGGATTCTAGATAACTTATTTTTGTGAACGTGCATTACTAACTTTAAAGTTCAGAAATAAACTGAATGTAGAAAAGGATTTGAGGCTGAGACTGTCAAGTTTTAATCCAGATATTGATTCTCTCGTAGGGGACAAACAATATCAAAAATCCCATTGAGTTTTATTTTGAATCTTGACTGCTTTTTTTGTTTTCTTACATTGTGACAGCTGAATAATAACAATAAAATTTTTTTTATCATCAATATATTTTTACTACTTTTACAGTAAGCTTTGCTAAATTACTGACAAATACGCGAATATTATGTTATTTTTTTATTTGTATTTTTAGTTCGTGGACCTCAAAATATTTTTTACACAACAGATTGTCCGCACAACCAAAAATGTTGGGAATCGCTGGCATAGAATATCAATCATAGGTTTTTAAAACAAAATTTTGTATATCAAACAGTTTTGACAACATTAGAATCATATTCAGGACTATGTTTACTGAAGTAATGGTACGTCTCGTGTTGTCAGTTTCAATTGGCTTTGATAAATGCTGTGTACTTAAAATTCTTTTAATTTGTAATTTGAAATTTTTTGCCTTGCAGAATAATTTTGAGATGCTTGGCCCTTCACCGAGAAAAAACTCAATGTGACAAATTATGTCTTAAAACTTTCCCGAAAGTAAAGGCTATTTAACATCAGAATGGGAGAATAAAATTCTGAAAAATTTGGTTTGAACATTTGAATCCATTCAAACTTCAATCAAGATAGTGATTTTGGTTGAAATTCTAACCCCAAATTTACAGTTCACCCAAACGTTTTGGTATGGCCAAAACGTTTAGGTGAACTGTAAATTTATTGTATCATTAAATTTACAGTCTGTCATTATTTGTATATTTTAAGGAAACTTCACGGAGAAAGGAATATTCAAGATGGATTATACGCATGCGTATTACGAAATTATTTCAATCGATACTCTTCTAGTCACGCAAATAATATTCTCACGTGCTACTTTGTAGCACGTGATAAGAATTGGAACAATGAATGTAAATATTTCAATATCTCACGTGTCACGTTTCAACGAAAATGAATATTTAAACTTTTCCTTTTATTATTTTTTATTTCTCATTCTTTTGATTGTGAAAATTTGCATTATTTGATTTTGTATTTTATGCGACTATTAGGCTATGCTTTTGGCGCGAATACGTCATTTATTCTCTTGTATATTCTAAAACGAATGCAAATAAACTGTTAAGACAATCAGCAGTTCATCCCAGGGTTAATTTCTAAATGGAAAAAAGGGAAATAATAAAAGATGGGAATAGTTTTGCTTGAGTCTTTATTCATGACTGACACGAAACAGAAGAGAAACTTTGTTTCATTTCTGAAAAAAAAATAGAAATGCATGTTATTCGAAATAACGGTTAAAATAAATAGAGTTAGGGGATGAATAATACCCGGTTATTATAAATAATAACCGATTAATCGCATTGATCATAATATGTATATATTTCCTTGCGTATCCACGAGGAGAAAATATGCAGGTGTCATCTAGGACACTTTACTCCAGTTTCTTTGTCCTTCCCGTTATTCCTTCCTTGCTTATATGCTTATAACATAAAAATAATAATAAGAATATAAGTGAGAATATAAGAACTTGTCTAATGACGCTGATTAAAATTAAAATTTTTAATGGAGTTTGGCAATTTTTAATAACGGCTGTCAGAATTTTCTTAATTATTTTTCACTTCAATCATTTTAATCTTCCGAATACGTTTAAAGGGAGGTGGGTTTTACCTGAGATACCGTTAACTGTCTCTAATAGTAAAAATGAGAATAAGCTTCTTTTTAAATATATTATATATATATATGCTTTTACGTTGCTTTTAAACAAAAATATTCTTTCGTGGGTAGTGTCTCAAAGCAGATTACATTATTTTGAAGAATATGTAAGCAGCTTTGCCAAGTCTGAATGCTTCTGGGTAACAGATTGGTGTTCCTCTGAAATTCTCCTGTTCATAGAAATACTATTTAAATATCGGGATTTTTGGAAAACTATGGAACTTACCTACCGTGAAGCTGACACGATCACAATAAAAATCTGATTTATTCATAAATTGAAATTCAGAAAAACTGAGAAACTAAAAAAACGGAAACCCGATTCCAGTGAAGAACTGTCGTGTATGGGGCTTTGTTGCCCGTTAAATCATACACAGTGAGCAAACGTCCTCCAAGTGGTGTGGAATTTTGAAGAGGGATGCCAGCTCAGGTGTCGTCCTTGTAATCTAACCGCGGTTCAAATTTACGAGGTCCGTCCCTGTAGCACTCGTGTTGATTCAGAACGGGACTTTAATATAACTAAACTAAACTCAGGGGCGGCTCGTGTGTAGAGACTGCGGTACTACAGCACCCCCAATTTTTTCCATTGTGTAAATCTTATCTTATTTTTTCACTACCCGAAGAAGAATCACAAAGGAGAAAGTAACAATTCAATCGGGAACTGTGGATACTTCCAGCTCCGAATTCCGCCTGCGTAGGCTTTACATACCATGTTTTTAAGCTGAAAAGGTACTGTAGAAATCGACAGTTCCCGTGACATTAGAAACGGAGTTTTAAACTTTTTCTCGCGCGGAAAATTTTTTCGCTTTCTAAAATTTTGAAAAGAAATTAAGAAAGGAAAGATAATTAATGATAAATAAAACTTTAATTGAAAAAGTTTTTTTTATAGTAATGGAATTTCTTGCAATCCAAAAGATTTTTTTGATGATTTTTAGTTACAAATGCTGATGAAATACATAATAGAAATTTTGCGTGATACAAATATGTTTCCAAAGTTTTCGCGAACCCTAATATTCTGTACCTTTCTATTTGGGATCATGATTCATTATCCCAAATTAAGATTAGATAAATTAAGATTTAGTTAAGAATATTGATAAGTATATTCCTAATTTAAATTATCGCAGTCCACCTTTAGATAGATGTAATAGAATAAATTAATCATTTTTTTCTCCTCTTGGCATTCCCCGTTACTACATAATACACCAGAGCTTGAACTCAGCTTTCTAACAGTAAAAGAGAATAAAATATTTTCTAACGCCCACAATATGAATCGGGATACGATTATATGTAGCTGTTTTGGTTTCAATGGATGCAAAATTTTTTAATTGTTGTATAAGCATCAAAATTAATGTTTTTGTTCTTTCGCTGAAAACAAGAATGGATTTCATTTTTAAGTACTTTTTAATGATACTAATAAATAGTATTCGCTTACGCTTCTGTTCATATAAGGTATACTATAACAATTTTCTTGTTAATTAATAAGAAAATTATTTTATTTCTGTACTATACTGTCATTTTAAAGTTAAATTTTTTTAAATGTAGTAAGGAATACAGGAAACGGAACTGAAAAATGTATTTCGAGCTTAAATTTTTTATTAAAATTAATTTGTTAAAATACTTACCTATTTGAAGAAATGGTGTTATTAGTTATTCGTTAAATATAAAACTACTTAAAGTTAATGAAAAAAGCCAAAAAATGTAAGTGGTTCAAATCTGCATTGCTGCGCAGTGAAGGATTAAAGATGCGCAGGAAGGACAGCACCCCCAAGATTACATAACACGAGCCTCCACCGACTAAACTAATCCGAAAATAACCCTGTGGACCTTCAAAAACTTGACTTAAAAATTAGACTAACGCAATTAATTAAACTTAACTTGACACACCAGTCGGTTTTGGCATTTAAAGAGCATTCGTAACCTTGCTAGTGTTACTCTTTTGCCAAACTATTCCAATTAGTTAGCCTACTTACATATAAAATACATTCATACTGAAATGTTAAATGGAACAGATAAAGCTACAGCTAAATTTAGCAATTTCTGAATTATATCGGTTGTTGTTCATGGAAGTTGCAAGATCTAGCCTCGAAGGTTCTGAATAGTATACATTCAGAATGTATAACATAATAATTAACATTTCGAATAATCCTGATTCCAATAATGAATCTAATGAAAGTAAACATTTTCTTTAATTCCCCAATCCAAAATAATCCAGAGTTCGAAAACTCATGTCATCGAGCTGAATACAACTCTTTTGAAGGTTAATTTATTCCCAAGCTCAACAGTACACAAACTTAACTTCTACCGCCGAACATTTTCAAAACCAGTGCATTACTTATCCTTCGACAGAAACCCGCCAGAGAGATCGGGATCCTTTTGAAATAAATACAGTCGAATTCCCAACTTCTCCGAATTAATCTGGATTCATTCACTGCGGGATAGGAACTGGAAAAGTTCCATTGCTGATTTACAACTCCATTGTTTCATAACCCATGCGCAGTTCTTGTTCGTTTCATTCAAATCCCATCGAATGCATAATAAAGTAGGCGTAATGCGACATTAGAGGCAGGATAAATCCTTGTATTTTAACGTCACTTTATACAAAATCTGAAACGGAGCATTTGTTTATGTTCTTCGAGTTGAAAAATGTATTTGGAGGTTAAGACAAAAAAGCTGCGGTTGGTCCGCATTCAGCAACAGAGAGTTATGGGTTGATTGCTTTTGTAATAGAAATTGTGGGCTTGACAGTGTTTTCGTAGATGATGTTCGCCATTGTTCCATAGATTTTTTTTGTTTTTAATGCGTAAGTTCCTGGATTAACGTACGGAGTGAACTCTGTGGCGAATGGAATCCTGACCTATTGTTAAAATGGTTGTGGCTAGTTTTCCCGTTCATTTTGCTTTCTGAATTTATGGCCTAGATCAGTTTCTGCGTAATTTTAGAACCGTAACTCATTTGGTTCATATCCTTACCCATTGTTGCATTACTTTGTATCAAATTTTGCCACTATTGTTCCAGAATACGTGAAAAGTTATATTTGTTTATTTTCAGAAAAGAGTTTTATTTTGCTTTCTCGTATACAAAGAGAAAGTATTAAAAATGATAAAAAAACCGACGATCGACTCCGAGTTTTTGACGAAAATCCACGTTTTAAATCTTTCTGATTCTAAAAAAAATATTTTATGAATTATGTTTGTTTGTGAACACGATAACTGAAAAGCGCTATAAGCTAGACGGATGAAATTTGGCATGATATCTTTACACAAAAAGTGTTAATTTTTGTCAAATCTTGGAGGCAACCCGTCAGCTGGAAGTCTGCATGTCTTTGCGTCCGGATGCAAGTGAATGCAGTAACTCAAAAAAGGCAACGAGTTAAATAAATGAAGTTTTGCTCAAGATTTCATTGCTGGACTTGTACATCTATATCAAATTTTCGGCTCAATTGGCAACAGGTTCATTGTCTGTCCATGTGTCTATTTGTGCGCATGTGAACGCGAAAGCTAAGAAGAAACAAACTAGATGGATAATTTTTAGTAATATTTACATAAAAATATAGATCTGTGTCTAAATCTAGACACAGATCTTTCACCGGGCAGACTGTCTGTTTATCTTTCTGTCCGTGTGTTTGTGAACACTATAAGTCAAAAACACAGCAAGCTGGTTAAAGGAAATTTGATGTGGAGTCTTATCTAAAATTGTAGATAATAACTTTTGGACCGAAAATTTTTTCAACGGGAAGAGTTAAAAATATATACTTAATTCATTTCACTGTGATACGTATATGAGAGTATGGGTAAATATATTACGAGTACGAGAGATGTAATTATGCTTGAAATTTGAGGGGAGAAACTCCCTCTAGTATTAATGTAAATTAGTGACTCTCTGCACTTTCCTTTTTATATACGAGTGGAAAAATCTGAGAATTCTTCTATTGTCATTTTACTCTCAGTTGAGTCATAACTACTTTTTATATTCAAAGGAGAACTGAAGAATAGCTTTAATTAGATATGTAGGCTGAAATTACTCGCTGCTAGTAAGAAGATATATTTTCCAATTATAAAAGTCTAGGGGGCAAAAATCTTGTCAATTTTGAAAGGATTCGAATATCTAGATTAACTAAACCCATTTATATTCGAATTATTCTTTTTGTAAATTTTTCTGATAGTTCTTTCACACCACAAACTGAAGTGGGAACTTCTTTAATATATTTTATTATATGACAAAAACTTGAAACGCATGAATTCCCAACTCTAGAATGGATTGGTAAAATCCTTGATTGAAACGCGGTGGCCAAGTGGCAATGTCTCGACTTCGAGGAAGAGGGTTCCAGGTTCGAAACCCGATTCCACTGATGATTCGCCATGTATGTGCATCTAGTGCATGTTAAGTCTGACGCCGTAGGCCAAACGCCGCCCTGGTGGTGTGGAGCGGAAGTTTAAAGAGAGGGAGGGAGAGGGAGGTGACAGCTCAAGTGTCGTCCTCGCTATTTGACCGTTGTTTAAAACTATGTGGTCCGTTCCAAAATAACTCTCATGTTACTTCAAAACAGGACGGTCATATAACTAGACTAAATCTCTGGAATAACGTAAACTCTGAATTTTTTAAAATAAAACAGTTTTTTTCCATTGGAAGATTATTTATCACATACTCAATCTCATGCAGCTTGATACAATCACTTCATGTCTTGGGATTCACATGTGTAAGAGATAAAACTAATGTTCAAAAAAAAAGTAAGAGTTAAAACTGGTTCTTTTAAAAAGAAAAAGGCAACTTCCAGACTATAAGGTAAAGTAGAGGGTGTCACGAAGCTACAAACGTCTCTACTCGAATCAAACGAAGCTACTCGTATCAAAGGAAACGAGTCTGAGTGAAATTATCTAAAACTAAAGCTCTATGCAAACTACAGCTTGCATAGAGTTGATTCTTCATAAAAGAATCACAGTGCTAAATATTCCATTCGCTATAAAAAGATCTGTATTTAGAGCAATTGAGTGAAATTTTATACATTAGAAAGAGATTTAAAAAAAATTCAGGATTTCAGATGTGCAGTAGCGTTCAGTAACGAAAAGAACAATTTTCCCCCAAGATATTAACAATATTTAACACTTTACTTACTACAGCAATCTTAAATCTGCGCGACGTATCACTTAAGAAGAAGCGAAGCAAAACAGAAAGGGATGAAAATTATTCGAAAAAATTAAATACCATAATCAAAATCAGAAAATTAGATTACATTAACAATGCTATTAAGAGACTCCCATAAAAATCTACAATATATGAAATACATATATATTTTGATATCTGTTATTTAGAATTCTAGAAATCATTGGGGTGAGGTAAAAATCAAGAAAAATCTTTGGAAGGGGACGATTTTATATCTAATGTGAAAATCTTGGCGCTCAAATATTAAAAAGCTGAGAACCACTTACCTATGATTAAAATATGTTCTTATATACTGATTACATTTTAAGATGCACT
Source organism: Araneus ventricosus (assembly GCA_013235015.1). Taxonomy (NCBI): domain Eukaryota; kingdom Metazoa; phylum Arthropoda; class Arachnida; order Araneae; family Araneidae; genus Araneus; species Araneus ventricosus. Next base: position 161,651 of record BGPR01002574.1, on the reverse strand, counting down.
TATTCACGCCCTTAGTTATAACCCATGAAAAGAAAGAAGGAAATAATTTTGTCTGCTTATAGTGAGTATTATTATCAAAGGAAAAATGAGGTACCCATAAATGATACACGAAAGTAGAAAGAATCAAGTTTTTGAATTATACTTCAAATGATACTATTCGGAACTTCCATTTTCTGTCTTTCAATAAAACGGGTTAGCACTCTGCAAATTGAAAAGAACATAAATTCAAGGATTTAATTACTATATTTAGAAAAATAATTCATGTCGTACACGATTTTTTCAATCGCAATGCTTTGTTCATAGAAATGATTAAAAGAGAAGCTCTTAGTGAAAAAAAATTTCATGCTATCATTCTGACTGATATTCTTTTTGAAAAATATATTAGAAATGAATTTATTAGATAATATGAGAGTAAGGGACTAAGTCAAAATTTGTTGTGATTCCGTTATTTATGAGATCTGAGAGTAAGGGACTAAATTCAATATGAGAGAAAGGGACTAAGTTCAAATTTGTTGTCATTCCGTTATTTATGAGATCTGAACTGACAAAGAGCATATCCATTATGTAGTTAATTTTTGGTATTATAGAAACATTAAAATAATGCTTATTTCCTCTTAAAAAATCAATCTTTTTTTAAACATAATGTTTCTTGAAAATCGTATTTTATCAACTGCGTGATAAGTGTAAAAAAAAGTACTACAAATAATTGCGTTGCGCTAATTTATTGAAGATAGCTTCACATCTTGAATTAAGAACGACAGCAAAGAGTAGAAAATGTTTTTAGCAAAAGTCATGTCAATAAATATTTCACGGTTTTTATAATTACTATCTAAAGTCTAAATCTGTCACATTTCCCCCATTGGTGTCACCCAACACTGAACAGTGATCAATTGTTATACAAGTAGTTCTGGGAATAGCAAACATTGTGTCCCGCCCCCCCCCCCAAAAAAAAATTAATTAAGATTCGCCCTTAATCGCAGCCTTTAATGGTTTACTATTGCCTTTTAGCATGCGAATTATTTACTTGAGTCTGCTTTTATAACCATTCATAAAATTACAATTAAGTGCATGCTTTTATCAGTATCTATAAAATTACAATTAAATGTCTACTTTTATCAGCATTAATAAAATTTATCGGTGTTTTCAAAGGCATTATGAATGGAGTTTTACGAGGGTTTTTCGATAAGTCAGTGCAAAAAGTAAGAAAACACAAATTTTTCCAGAAAAACAATATTTATTTTGTAACATAGTCTCTTTTGAGGTTTATACACGTAATCCAAAGACGCCTGATTGTTTTAGTTCCGTCTACGTTGTACGGGTTGTCTAACCCTTAAAAGTAGGCATTTGTTTCGGAAATCTCCTCATCGTTCGATTAAAATTTATTTCTAATCAGCTATTTTTCATGTTCGAGAACAGCTAGTAATCCGTAGGAGCTAAATCTGGAGAATAGAGGAGACTCGGAAGAGTTCGGTAGCGTAAATCGAGTAGTTTTGTGTTCACAATTGCAAAAAGTGGGAGCTGGTACATTATGGTAGTGAAAAGGAATCTTCTTTTGCGCTAAGCGATATCTTTTTTATTTTTTCATATTTTAAAGTATCCAGCAAACAAGAATAATGCTGCTCAGTGGCTGTTTTGATCTTTCCCAAAATGTTTTAAACGATTGTACCATGAGCATCCCAGAAGACTGTGGCGATAACCGTTTCAGTTGAAGGAATGTTTTTCGCTTCTGTGGGGCAGAATCCCCGCTTGCAAATACTACTATTTTGATTGGTTCTTTGTCTCAGGCTGATAATGGTGGATCCACGTTCTATCCACTGTTGCAGAAAGGCTAAAAAATTCTTCTGGACTCAGTTGACAAAAGCTTCACACATTCTTGGTAACACCTCCTTGATCCAGTCAAAGAAATAGGGACTTTTTTCATGTGTAAATGTTGATGCAAAACATTATGTAAACGATCATTTGAGATGTCCATAGTCTTAGTAATTTCACGCACCCTCACTCTTCTACCATTCACCATATCTTGGATTTTTCCAATGATTTCTCCAGAAGTAATCTTAACAGGACATTGCGCGGCACATATGCTTATATAGCCATTTCGAAGTTACCAAACCACTTATAAACAATTCTAATCGAAGGTCAAGAATTATCATAATGTTTATCTAGCTTACTTTTGGTTTCTTGTGCCGTTTTCTCTTTCAGAAAATAATGTTTAATCACAACGAGAAATTCTGTCTCATCAATCCTTCAGAAATCACGGCACTTAATCGATTCAAATAAGTGTCGAACACAGACTAATTGACCGAGCGAAGAGAGGCCTATGTTTTAATTCCAGAATTTTGCACTTGTCTGTCTGTATGTTTGCTACGCCATTACGACCAAATGCGTTGTTTGATTTCCTTCAAATTTGGCAGAAATATTTATTGAAGCGATAGAAAACGGAGCATATGATTCAGTATATAATTCGGTAATAAAATAATTATTTTAATTATATGTAATTATTATATTAATTGGTAATAAAAGAGTGAGTGGCAACCAAAAATTAAAATAATAACATCAGAGTTGTAAATAAACACAGCTCGCTTAAGGCTATGCAACGCTGTGTATCGTTATTCCCTTTTCGCTAAATAAATGTTACCTATTTTTATAATCTTTTGGTATCTTATAGTTCGAAATTTATATTTAAACTCATCTGCCATCTAAACCATTTTTTTTAAAAATCCTATATGGCGCAGTGACCGATTTAAAAAAACTTTAAAAATTCGCTTGTAATTGTTAAGCCTAAATGGAATTATCAGACGCTTCTCGCCAAGATAATTTCGCCTGCCTTATAAATCGTCTGATCTTCATAGCAACGACAATTTTTCGCTTATATATATTTTTTGACAAATTGTAATATTTATCTCCAAGTTATTGTGAGTTCCATCTTCTTAGTTCGAACGAAGTGAGTTGTTAAAAATATTTTAATTTGATGCTTGTTTAATAGTAAAATTTTCTCGATGATATTTTTTAAATAACCAATTTAAGAATTCAATTTTTTCTGTGAATTTTTGGTGCCATCTTTTTCAAAATATTTCGATATGCCGCTTATTGATAAGCGAAGTAAAAGAGCTGGAGAATTTTTGCTAATTCAGCAGATTGCGAACCATTTTATCCATATTAACCTCCAATTTGTCGCACCATAAGAATTGTGCTAAACTTCTGTACACCAGTGTATATCCTGGAGAGTCAAATTATGATGTCCGGTATCTCTAAAAACAATGCTGTCTTCACAATGAATAACATTTGCTGAACTTTTAAAAAATGCGATGAAGAGAAAATCTTAGAATTTTTTTTATTTGGGGGGAGGGGAGCGAGGTTCTAAGAACTACTAATAGATATATCTAAATGAAACTTTGTGTGATACTCTTCAAGAGTTAACGGAAACTAAAAGTAAACTTTTCTAATAGAAGGTGAGAGTTACCATAATGTTTATCTAGTTTAGTTTTGGTTTCATGGCCCATTTTTCCTTTTCAGAAAATAATGTTTCATCGCTACAATAAAAACTTGTCTCATCCATCCTTCAGAAATCACGGCACTTAATCGATTGAAATAAGTGTCGAACACAGCCTAATAGATATATCTGAATGAAACTTGGTGTGATACCCTTCAAGAGTTACCGGAAACTAAAAATACTCTCGATACGATCTAGTGAAGCCAATTCTTAGACTTTGCACGGATTTATTGAACAGCCCTCGTAAGGTGATAACAAACGATGAAAGTTGTCGTGATAACGTTACACAAATAGTTTTAATTAGTTAGATAGTAGTTTTCTTCAAATTTTTATGGCTTGGACCGTATGACTAGAATCATTGAAAAAACTGAACATTACGTGACATGGAATCATTAAAACTATCACCATCGTGTAACGGAATAAAAAATATATCTTTACATATACATTATTTTTAATTAATTCAAGGAATAAGCATTGCGTAACAAATAAATTTACAGACAAATAAACGAACTGCCGAACCGGCGGAGTTAAAGCAGGACCTCGCTTCTCTAGATCAATTACTACTGTTTTTGCCTTATAAAATTCATTTTGGATAATTTAATAAATGATTAATAAAATTATTTATTTACGCACTTTTAACTTGGTTAAAAATGATTTTTATTAAAGAAATTTGAATTAAGCAATTAGTGTTTTTAGTTAATTAATTTTATTTAACTAATAAGCTCAAAAATTAATTTTGAAATAATTTTCTCAACATACCTTGCCAACATTTATATAAATTTAGGTAAAATTTGTTGAAAAAAATGTACAATGTAGCATTGTTTTGAAATTTGACAAGTGTTGTTTGAGAACAATTCACGAGCGAATTCACAATTCGCTATTCGAGATTTTAAAATTAATTTCTAAAACATTAAAGAATGATAATGGACGCATTTTAATTTTGATAACCAACTGATATTGTGAAACAGAAAGTCACGTGACTAAAATGAAGACAGCAGTTTTTACGTTTTTCTGTAAAGTTTTTAAGTTTCTGATTTACCTATGAAATATATACTTTTTGTTAATTTACTTTTATTGTTATTTTTTCACCTGGAAAATGAGGACAATTAGAAAGGGAAAAAATTCTTATAATAATAAAAAGAATACATACCATGGAACGTGATACAAATTTTTGTTTGAGAAATATGGCGAATGAAATAATAAAACCGATCTTGAAACGTGTCGTGGCACTAATACAAACAGTTTGTTTGATTAGTTGAATTTAATTTCAAAATCTGACGATATAATGGATTCTTGACATGTCTTGCGAAATTGCAATTCTTCGGATAAAATAATTCACTTGTTCTTTTATTTTTTGACGTGTTTCACACACAATACACAATACGCTTCCCCGTCCATACGTATAATGACACAAGAGGAAAAATTATTTCGAAACATAAAAGGGTTATTTCAAGACATAAATTAAAAAAAATAGTGAAAAGTCTTTTCACAAGAAAATGGTAAAAAGGTTTTCAAAAAAAAAGAACCTTCAGGTTAATAAGATAATGTATCGATAAAATGATGATCAAGTAAGTCAAATGCTCAAGAGTAATGAAACAGGAATGGAGTTTTGAAGCAATTGTTTAAAGTTGTAATGCGTTGCAAATGTAAAACACCAGTAAGTAAAACCTTTGCTAAATTTGCTCGTGTCACGCTTTATTTCTTCCAATGATTTGTTCTGTTTTTGAGTATATACTTGTTTTGAATGTTTTCAAATAATCTCAGTAAATAACGAATATATTTTTGTAAATGTCTTATTGCACAGGGTGCCCTAAAAATGTATACACTCTTTGAATTACTATTAAATAATCAATTAATGACATTCATCAAAGTTTCATAACTCAAATTAATTTATTTAAGGCAGGTTGATCAAATTTTTGGTATACTAACATAAAATGTTTGAAAAAAGTTTGTAAATATTTAAAGTTTAAATGTTATTTTTTAATTTTTAAGGAAGCAACAAAATGCTGCTCGGAAAGTTTACCATTTGCATGAAAAATACTGAAGCTTTCAAGGATCGCTAAGTGATATTGATAGACAATACCGTTTCGTTCTGTTGAACTTACATTAGCTTAACGATCATTGTATGTTATCCCACTTGTATAAATATAAGTGGGTAAAACCAATGGATTGTGAAATGAACATGTTTCTGTTAATATCTGTATTTTACCAGTTTCTCAGCTTAAATCAACCTGAAGCCATCTCTCTACTGGCTGATTCAAAAAGGCTGTCACTTGGTGAATTGTTGGAAGGTTTCGTTCTCTATCAGTTCCATCGCTGGTATCAATTAATCCAAGGTTGATTTTATTTTGACACTCCTTCCTTTGTAAGGCATGGAAATTGGCAGCAGATTTAATTTTATGAATGCAAGGGTTGCAGCCCAAATAAATTGTTGATTTTATCGTAAAAGTCTTTGTAATCCTTTTATTTGCTGGTATAGATTGCCTGTGATTTTTTGTCTCTTTAAAATACATTATCCAGATTTTAGCAAAATGGCACTCTTGACAAAGATTAAGTTGATGTGATTACAAGATAATGGCAGATTTGTACCTGAACAGCAAAGAGCTTTGAACCTAAACTGAAATGGAGCTGTTCGGCCGTAAATTATACCATACTACTGTTTATTTGATGGATGCATTTCAAATATTGAGGACTCAATGCTATGAACTCCTCAAATTGAGAAGGGATTGGGAATGTTTCCAGGAGGGCTTTTCAGTTCTGATAACAAAGCCTGTAGCGGTCAAGGTTCCAAAGGTCAAGCTTGAAAGTACGAAGCTTTACGATGCTGGCAAATATTGTCCATAGGTCCGGTATGGACTGATATTTTTTTATGGAAGGTAGGGGGTCCAAATATCGCCCACTTAAGCCATTATTTTAATCAGAAGGCTAATTCATGTGAAATTTGTCTAAAAATTGTTCATATATATTATCTGGACTGTTTTCCAAAAACATACCGATTTACGACTCTAACACATAAGTTTAACACACACACCAAAACTTTTTTGGCGACCGCGGACTTTTCCTACTAAAAAAAATGTTTCTAATATTGCCCACTATATGTTCCTAATATCGCATATGTCTAAAATGGATTGAAATAAAGTGTAACTTATGTTATGACCATTCGTTATTAAACATGAAAATTAAGGCACAACAAAATTGAAAGTAATACAAGACAGCATTTTTCGGTACTTTTATCAATGTAGTTTTATTCTTTTAACACTTTCCCCTTAAATAAAGCATTAAAATAAAAAAAAAACATAGGAGCATTGTCAGGTGCTAGGACATCAACCATGCATTTTTTAAAGGTAATTGTCTTTAATATAGTGCTCCTCAAAGGGTTAGGCCGATAATGGGTCAATCCAAGTGGGCTATAATGAGATATTTGGAACAACCGAACCGTCAAATATGATGGCATTCCCCTTCGGTATCGGATCACAAACCAAACAATAAACTACATCAGAATGTAGACAATTACAGCCACTATCACCGCCTCAAATGGTATAAAATTATGACTTGAATTTTACTGACTATTTAAAAGTAATGAAACATGATTATTAATTCACCTAACTCAAAAATCAGTAAAAATCCCTAGAAAAAAGAAAAAATCAATACAGGTTTAAACAGCTTCCTCAAACAACTACTGCAGGGGAGGCTTTGTAGTTCCGGTAGTGGCTACCATATACTTCATACAAACAAGAAGAAACCGTGGTGGGCGATATAAGGAACGTAGGCGATATTTGAGTCCATGCTAAATTTGATAGTATGATGATAGTATAAAAATGATATAGTTACCATGATAAATTTTCTGCATTTTAACAGTATTAAGCTATTGCCTGAGTAAGAGTTATGAATGTTAAGACTGGAGAACTAGTCTAAAAATATACTTCAAATTATGTTTTTTTTCTATCAACAAAGTAATCTTTATTTCAATGATTTATTAAAGACAAGAGAAACAAAGAAAAAAATTTAAAAAATGCGTAGTAAGCAGCAGAAGGAGTTTTCTTCAAGAAAATATAAAAGCAAAAATATTAAAAAATAAAATTAAAGAAGACAGTTTAGGAGAGGGGGTAAAAAGAGGTTAGAAAAATATTGGAAGATCCTCCATTTTTGATTTTCCCTATGATCAGGGATAGACGGTTGAACTCTGATGACCAACAGAGTTATAGAAACGCCATTGTCTCTATTTATGCGTCATTTCAACTTTCGCATTAAGCGTTCGAGATATGAGAGAAAAAACTAGATGTGCTATTTCGACTTCATTCCAGATTTCGTAGAACTAAAATAGGCTTTGAAAATCAAAATGGTGTGACAAGATGTGATCAACAAATGACTATTACTTTTAATAACATAATATCATTGAAATCTCAGGGAGGAAATGTCGGCAAATGGTATGAGATAATTTATAAATTAAATTTTGATAAAATGTTAACAAATGTTTTGAAAAATAAATGGGAAACTGCTAAAGGGGGGAGGGGCAGTAAATTTGCAACTTCCGATGGCCAAACCCACATTGATAAGGACAGTAGTAATTAGTCTACATTGCTAGTTAACTGTATTAAAGTTCACCAAACTTTAAGCGGCGGCAAAATATTTTCATCTGTCTATTTATAGGAGGAAAAAAGCAAAGGAAAAATAAGATGTTTATGAAAATATCTCCATCTAGAAAGATTTCTTTTGAGCAAATAATTAACAAATTATCGAAAATTCCAAAGATTAATTTTTTCAAGAATTAAAATTTTAAAATTCTGAAAAATTTATTAATCCACATATTATGAACTAGCCGCCTTCGGCGAACAGCTTGTTCGCCGGGCATATGATTTCAATTGACTCTTATTTCATTTTATATTCATGGCTGTTTTAGTAACGTAATTTTAAACTTCAGATTCTGGTAGTGAATGGCATTGTACCTGATATGTTCATTGTCTACATAAATGCCTCTAATGGAGTCAAATAACTGCCCATGCCATGTAACATCTAATTGCACGTTGCCGGTGCCATCGTGACTTTCTTATTTCTCTTTCAAAATATGCATTCGATTTAAACATTAAAATAGCACAGAGCATTTTATGGCCAGCGGCATGTTAGCTGAATTAAAACATGCCGAAAAAAGAAGCAACCATAACCATTCAGCTTATTGGATGTATCTTTTAATATACGTAATATCTCGGACAGCTTGGCGCACGCATTTCTTAAAGATTTTGTTGAAATAAAATATGAAAGCAAAATGTATTAAGATATTACCTCAAATTTCAACAATGAAAGAGAAACACGCAATTAAATATTTATTTAGACAATGAAAACGGTACGCACACACACACACACACACACACACTACTACACACACACACACACACACACACACACACACAAACAGCACTTTATAATAGTGAATAACGTAAATTACAAAATAGTCAAAATAAACATAGGGCCAGAGGTGGCTGTGGTAAGGTCTCGGATTTGGGGTCGTTAGGTTCCAGGTTTCAAAACTCGGCTCTATTAAAGACCCGCAGTGTTGCGCGACTGGTCGCTAAATCTGTGCTCTAGGGTCAAACGATTTCTAGATGTAGCGCGTAATTTGGAGGGGAAAGCTCAGGTGCTGTCCTCGTAGTCTTGACCGCTGTTTAGAATTACTGGAGTTCGTCCAAAATAACCCTTGTGTTTAGCTAAACAGGGCGTAAATGTAATTAAACTCAATTTATAACTAATATTAAATGGATATGAGTATTAAGTTTAGGGTCAAAGAGCTGTGATGGTTATGCTTCCCTGCAATTAATGGTTGCACTTAATTAAACTGTTCTAAAACATTTGTATGTGTAAAGCTGCGAATTGCAAAAGATAACACACAGAGATAAGCTTAAGAAATATTTACCGAGAAAGCATAACAAAATTTAAAACACTCAGATTAAATAATAAAAATCATTATAAATTCAGAAAGTAACGTTATCTGCACGGAAAAAAGTGATAGATAAAAATAAAGAATACAGTTGCTGTTTATCCAAAATGGCGACGACTGTGATAAAACTTTTTGCCATTAGAGGAGTAATTTACTAAATTTTAATATAACGCTTTTAAGCAAATTCTCATAAGATAATCAATAGAAAACTGTCCTTAACTTAAAATTTTATTAAAACTTTAATATTTTAAAAATCTAACTAATTCTAAGATAAAAATTTTCTTGAAGGGAATTTTCGTACATTTAATATTACTGCTATCATGGTTTTCTAGGTTCAAAAGTCTCTTGTGAGGTACCACAGACTCCAGGCACTTCTGATTTATTTTAGAGTGTAAACATAAAAATTTAAAATCAAAGTAATGTTTTCCCTGACTTTCTCGTGTACTTCACAATTTGCGAGTTATGGTTCAACTTCGTCGTATAATGAAAGAAAATAGGGTATGCATTTTGGAACAGGTACATCTTCCATTAATCTATTCAGTCCATAATTTGATACAGATCTACATTTCCAGTGACAAATGAACACATTATACCATTGTCCCGTCGCATCAATAATATTTTGTACTCGTCTTTGAAATCAACTAGAAAAATTATTAAACAAACTCCTGCATGTAAGATTTGTGTTTTAGTGCCCTTCTAAGCTAGGGCTCCGTATTTAGGTACGTAATGCAAAATTCAGAAAACTTTCAAAATCTAAAATTACGAATTTTACCCCCAAAAGCATATTCGACGATTGTATTCACTGATCTATGCATTTAATAACTCTATGCATTTAACAAATAGATTTGTTAAATGCATGTAACTTACTGGTAAATAATTGAACAAACTTACCCCTTTTCTTCCTGACATCGCAAAAAACTACTTTCAATCGGATTTGAAAATAAAAAAGGCTACATTTCAACTGAAAGCATTGATAAGGGCTGCCATCTACTGAATGTAGAAGAAAGATACTTTAAAATACTTTTTGGTAAAATTTATGTTGAAAAATACTCCGTGAGCCCATGATGCGTTTTAGAAACGTCCCTAAAAAAGGGACGCTGAGCATGAATAGATGAATTTCCTTATTAGTTAGATGCATTTCCTTGCATATGGATAGACGGATAACCCTTTTTTTGGATTTGCTCCAAAATTTAATTTTAGCATATGGCATAATGGCTTAATTTAATTAAAGCATATGGCACATTTCTTACATCTAGATTGTTGCATTTTTGAGGTTATTATATTCACATATATTCACATAGCACAGGCGAGACCTGATTTAGAAAGGCTTTTCGGACCACGGGAGTCTAAGACGTAGCGATTGTGTAGGTCGATTTTGTTCTAAGTTTAAATATTTTTTATATTTCGTTTACGAAAATGAAAAAAGTACACCATTTTATCGTTAAACCACTTCTTTGTGTATGTTTACTAAGAACTTAATATGTGAGTAACCTCAGTATCCGAACCCAGGAATCAGGAATTTTAGTAATCCGAACATCTTTTTAATTTTCTTGAAATTATCTTATTAAAAATGAAAGAAAATAACAATTAAGAATCAAGAAAACAAAGCTATGTTTATTCTTAACTTAAAAAACATTTGAATTGATATTTAAGAATGAATACGAGCAACTAATTGGTAGAAACAAAATCGGTCATCTTTAACGTAAGGAACTGAAGATGAGAATCGCAACCAGCACTTTCCGTACTCTTCACAGAGCACCCAAATAATACTTTTACTGCATTTATTATATCAAGGTATTTTACCGAATTTTTCGGATAATTGAATTTACCTGAATCCGGACAGAGGTCAGCTCAATTAGTTCGAATTTCCAGATTCTACTGTAAATGCATTCATCCGTCCTTCTTCAGGAATATTAAATTTATTTTCAAATATTTATATTCATTTCATTGGCATGAAGGAGGAGACTGTATTCTATTTTTTTTGCTTTTAAACTAATTCTTATAAAATACATTTAGTTAATTGTTTTCTTTTAAACTATTAAGTAAATTACTCATTTTCAAATAGAAATGATAGTTCAAAAGTGGAACTTTTCAGACATTTTACACATGATTTGAAGAAATGTACATTTTTTAAGGCATGTCTTACCTTCGAGCACTTTTTTTATGAAAAAAAACAAGGAAATTTTTTATTAAACACTATGTTTTCAGATATAATAGTATATAAAACTTGAATTCAAATGCCATTTTAATGAATTTTTTTTATTTTCGAAATTTTCTCCATTTTTGGTCAAAATTTAAGAAAATTGACGTTTACGCCAAACTTCCTATAACAAATTCTAAGGCATGTAGTTCACTTTTTGTTTCAATAATATATTTGTGATATATTTACCTGTGTCTTGTAGCAGAATATTTAGAGAACCACTTAAAGTTACTGAGATATACGAAGGTATTCTCAACAGGTTTTACAAGAAAATCTATCATCATTTTTCAAATAAAGCACTCAAAATAAATAATTATACCTTTAAAGCTATATTTGAGGTTCACAACATACCTACAGATATATAGAACATAGTGGTAAAATTTCCTTTGAATATATTAAAACGTTTTCAAAGTAAGTTGTATTGCACATACAAAAATAGAAAATAACAGTTTTCAAAAAAAAACGATATAAAAATTTTAAAGTCCACAAAAATATATACTATTATAAACTTTAAAATCTTAAATATTTGTAAACAGCGCTTTTGATTCTTAATTTTAATTGTTTTGATTTTTCTTTTTAGCTTTTTAATTTTTCTTTGATAATTTTGTTTTTTGGTTCTATTTGTCGCTTCTTGATTCGAATGTCTCTCTCAAAATCAATTCAGTAGTTCTTAAAAAATAATTTCTGTTCAAGTTTATATAGATGTTAAATACAGGTTACATCCCCTGCTTATCGCCTGTGTTGAATAATAAACTGATTATCTTAATTTTCCCAGAATCATTTGAGTGAGCGAAATTTTTCTTTCAGGTAAAGATCCATGCAAATTGAAGAAACAGTTAGAAGATCATCTACAATAATAAAATGAATAAATAAACTAATTATATTTTTAAAAGTAAATTCTACTGCTTCCATTCTGTTTTTAAGAATAAAGAAATAATTAATGCATAGTTTATTGAATTGCTATGGCTTGAATTTCCGGTTCCGAAAATTTCACTTTTGATTCATAATTTGGGCAATAACTTTGCTTCTAATATCAAAGAAACTAAAGTAAAGCATTTTTTGAATCCTAAATGTTTGGGCTTTTAATAGATTACAAAAAAATTTTGAAAATTTTCATGAAAAATACGGCATTTAGGCGGGTTTATACCTTAGATTACCATAGGTGTTTCATTCTCCCAGTGGAATTCCTCCAAGTAACTCCATTTCATGAAGTATGGGAGGTAGTTTCTAAGAAAAAAAGAGTCTAAATCTTGGAATCGAGCATTAGATTATATTTTAGTTCACAATGGAACTTTCAGATGATATTTTTTAGCATTATTTGTAAGAAATGTATATATTTTAAAGTGGTACTTTCGTGTCATAAAAATCAAATTAATTCAGTTAATTGATTTTTCATCTCTCAAGAATGATTTCCAATAATCATTTTTAAGTGTGAATAGGTTTCATGAGAAAAGAGAATTTTACGAAGATATTTTTTTACTGTTTGCATCAGGATTTTAAATATTAAAGACTCGAGAGCTTTAAGTTCAGAGAGGAGAGAAAATTGCCCTTCCTTTATAAACAATTTTGTAATTATACATGAGAATTCTACATCATAAAAGCTACTTTTCATAGTTTTACCCATCTTATCTCAATTTTCAATTTTTTGATTCTTTTACTGGATTTGTACATACGTGATTTCAAAGCATTTAAAGACTAAAATTTTTCATGATTTTTCACTCGATCTTGTGTAATCTTCATTGAATTTTTTTATTATGTTCAATTTGAATTCTAGCCTCTAAGACCAACACTCGACCTTCAAGTGAAAAGCAGAATTTAAAAAGATACATACCCAATTATAAACTTTGTCAGATCCTCAGAAGATTACATGAATCAAATAACCAAAACTAGTTGATAAATGAAAGAAATTTAATTAAGATGTTTTCAAATATTAATTATTAAAACTAAAGATATTTTGAGGTTCGTAGATGAGTGTATGTCTTCCTTCTTAAGACTATATCTTAACCATGTTAATTTCTAATATTAAAGGTAAATTTTTCACGTTTGTTTACTAGTTACATTGCTTAATTTTCATGGATTTGCTAGTTTTCGTTTACTTGGGAGCTTCTTTAAGTTTTTCTTACTCCAAAAAGATTACGAAAAAAATATTCCCTATCCCAATTGAATATTTTTACTGAGCAATTTTGTCGCACCCGAACTGGAAAATGGATGCAAGTTAGCAGAACAAAAGTTTTGATAAATGATAAAGAATTAAATTTAATATGGTTAATTAATGATGATTTTAAAGTGAAACTTCTTATGATAGGATTGAGTTTTTTTATTTCTCAAATGTTTGAAGAATCAGAAACAAAAAACCATATCAATGTAAACTCCCTCGACCCATTATATGCTCTAAACGCGATGTTACGTTCCTTTTAATCTTCTGCATACACCACGGGCTTTAGGAGATGAAAATTGAGAAAAGGAATTTATAAGTTCCTCAAACAGCCGTAGTCCAATACACAGAATTTACGTGCGTGGTGCACACGATGATGTCCATAGTGAGATGAGTGTTATGATACTCGAACTTCATCGAATGCAGTTGTCATTTAAAAAAACACTGGACTGGTCGACGATTATTTTAAACGGACCGGACTGACCAATCGCCTAATGGTATTAAAATGTTTGTAATACTTGCAAATATGATCTAAATTCTATCTATTAAAGGTATTTTGAAAATTAAAGTCTTATATATCGTGAAACCAAACGCTATGGTGACGTAGAAATAATTTCAACGGACAAACTGTCGAAACTTCCAAGTTAATAAGTTTTCTAACATATTTTGGCATTTGAAAGAGAAAAAGAAGGCTATTGAATTTACAAAAGAAAACCTTTTTAGAGAGTAATATCATCTGGCGCTGATTAAAATTTTTCGAAAGGTAACAGAAATATTTATTTCCTTCTAAACCCACTTATCGTCAAAGAATATAGAGAATAATATAAGTAATTGATGACCGAAAATGACAAAATACTAAAATATACACATATGTAAACTAAGGATTTGCTTTTATGATGTTCCTGGGCGAAGGTTTAATTATAAATTTCAATAATCTTATAAATACACACATTTTCTTACTTTCTAGTTTGAAATGCTCCAAAAAGAGACGTGCACCGATTCAAAACATTTGATGGTAACACTTCATGAATCGCTTCATTTACTGCATTGTAACGTCATGATTCAAAACAGAATCTCCAACGGTAGAAACACTCCATAAATCTCTTCATTTACTTCTTTGAATCGTCAAGTTTGAGAGTACAATATTTGATGGAAAGAACGCATCGTAAAATGCTTTGTTTATTGCTTAGAATAATCAAGAATCAATATTGACAGACAGAATTATGTTTCCTCTTCAAACGTCGATCAATAAAAATAGAATATTTTACCCGTACATGCGCTTTTCCGATTTTTAAATATTTATATAAAAAAAGGCAAAAGTATAGGTGAATATAAAAGTATATATAAAAGTATAGTGAAGGTGCATTCAAACAAATATTAAGGTTCTTTGTTCATATAGATATTGATTCCTTGAGTTTGAAACGTTGTCTTTAAACTACATCACATTTCTTCCAAGATTTCTTAAAATAATCTAGCAATTATAAATTTGTTGAAAAAGCAAAGTAAAATTACGTTAAATTATTTCATGTAAACTTCAGTGCATTTTTAGCAGATTTACAAGAAAATCTGGCAATTTCATAAAAGTATTTTTTTTCATGCAACTAGATATTAACTAGATTTAGTCATGCAACTGAATATTGATCAGTATATGTATACTGGTAGAAAAGTTTAAGTCTTAATGCATTTTTTGAAAATATTTATATACCTTAAATTTTTGCCAGACTTTTCGTTAAATATTTCTATTTTTTAAGATTTAAAAAATATGGTTTTCTAAACCATATTGAGTTAGACTATGTTAACATAGAACATATTTTTCTACATCTACCTAGCTAGTGAGGAAGCGTTCTAAAAATGTGAACGTTTTACATGTTTTAATTGTTAATAATAGCATTGAAAATTGAAAACCAAACCATCAGAATCAACTGTGAGTATAAAAACTATTTTCACATCTAAAAGAAGCTCTTTGCCATCGTATTCATATTGCTATGCAACACATATAAAAAATATTTACAACTAGCCGCCTTCGGCGGCCAGCTTGATTGTCGGAAATAAAATTGTAACTGAATAGCTTATGCATAATTTTATATTCACGGTTCCCTTAACAAAGTAGTTTTAAACTTCAAATTGCTATAGACATTTAACCCACGTTATTTTCACAGCCTTGCACTCATTCTATTCCTTGTCTTCATTAACTCAAAATACGCATTTGATTTCAACATTAAATTGGCGCGGCACATTTTACGTCCAGCAGCATGCCACTTGGCTTAAAACAAGCTGATAAAAAGAATTAAAACATTGCAAAGATAATCTTTCAGTTTGCTCGATTATTTCATTATACATGTACTTGCTATTTTGAGGACTTCCTCGTCCATACCACTGATTATTATATTTATTACAGCTTGCTCAATAATTTCTTATGAGACCTAAAATATATGAGTCATTAATTTTTACCTAACTTATACAAAAATTAATGACTATTTTTGAAAAAAGTAGTTGTTGGAGTTTTATATAAAGCGCTGCGGAATCGGAAAAATCTGGATTCAGCAAAGGCGCCGCGAATCGAAAAAGTTTGGGAACAAATGGACTAAATCATTTTAGAACGATGAACTAAAGTGATGACTAATTCAGTTTTCAATCTTTTTATTTTTGTAATTTATTCTCTTAACAATGTTATTTTTTAAACAAATACCACAGTTTAACAACTACCGATTTTATGAAGACCAATTCTAATTATACATTCCCATGTTTCAAAATTACAGTACAATTTGTGCAGAAAAATATTTGCAAATTCGAAACTAAATATCAGAATAAATTTGAATACAAATACTCGTTGCTGATCTGGAAAATTCAGACACGTGCGTAACTTTTACCGAGATATTTCTTTGGTCTTGTTCGCGACAGAAATTTCTTCAAAACAATTTAATTCAGTCAATACCTGTTCCACGTGTAGTTTCCACTATTCATAATCTCGTTTTATTTTGTGACTACAAACTCATACTTACGAAATATGTTTTTCACTCACTAATTAGATCTAGACAGCAAGAAACCTTTCAGAGATAGCTAGACATCGCAACTCCAAATGACTTAGATTAAATATGTTAGCTTTTCTGAATAAAATTCTGTACCATGAAGAAAAATATATGTAAGAAAAGCAATTAATTGAAGGGAATTATATTGCAAATAGAAAGTTGATTTCAGAAATTTCCCAACGCCCAAAATTGTTTCGAAACTACTTTAAGCCAAGTATTTTGAAAAATTATTGGTTACTTTAAGAAGATTTAACGTCATATTATATTAATTTCTAAGAAAAAAATGTTTTCAAAAAATACAAACATGAGAATAAAGAAATAGTTAATAAAGTAAACAGCTCCAAAAAGTTTTGAAATATAGAAAAATGAGATGTAATCCGGTTTAAAAAAAGCGCTGCTTTGTTTTCAAAAATTTATCTCCTGTTTCTTTATGTCAGAAATCCATCAAAATTGTGTAAAAATTAACGATTTTATGAACCTTACGTATGATTATCTGTTGGATTTAATGGCGCAAGAAAAAGATTTGGCTATATTGCGCCACGAGCTTGGAAAATCGGCCTTCATGTCGAAAAGTTTTGAATTAATGAAGTTGAATTTGGTTTGTTTGGAGCTTATGTCGCAAGAGCCAATATTTAGTTGGTCAAAAATAAGCCAGTTGAGTTATAGAAAGAAGCTGTAAATTAGTATCAGTGTAAAAAGTATTGAAAATTTTTGGCTAACATTTAAAATTCTGAAATTCTTCTTGTGAAAGAATGAAACTGGACCAGGTGTTTGAACCATTGTACGGCTTATTTTGAAGTTTTATTGCACAAATGTTGTGTTCTAATTCAATTTTGCAAATTATTTTTAATTTTTTGATTATAATTGTTATTGCTTTATTCATTACAATTACTTGCTCTTATTTTATTATTTATTAAAGCTTTTAAATATTAAAAATAAATTTACTGCAATTTTTAGTTTAAAAATTCATTTTCTCTAGCTGTACTCATTTTTAGATCTAGTTCCTTTTTTAATTTGAATTTTTGGATAGTTCGATTTTTTATCGCGGTCTCGTCAGCTTCGAATTAAGCAAGTTTTACTATATAAAAAAGTCGGATCTCGAAGAGGCTTGATTCAGTTGAAGCGTATATCAAATGGAGTATGATTTGCTGCAGTTTGATGCAAATATGAATGACACAAAATACATTTACTCTTACACGAGTATGTTACACTAGAGTACTTAACCAGTCTGCTTAGAGATAAAATGAATAGAATTGGAAACAGTTTTTAAAAATACACTTTTACTAATGTACTGAACTGCAATTTTTTAAATTTATTTTCTATTTATTAGTCTTTAATTTATAATTCACTACTATACATATTCTGGAATATTATATTTAGAATAACATATTATTTTTTCTTAAATTCACTACAAGGTGGCGCCACGAGTATGGAGTCAAAATTTAATTCAGTTAATCGATGATTAAGTTCCCAAATTATTAAAATATTGCATTGTGAGTGAAAAATCGATTGCAAAATTCCATCTTTACAAACATGAAACAAGTCAAATTAAATGAAGGTATTAAATTATCCCACTTTTTCGTTTTTAAAATGGAGTTGATTTACTTGGCGTCTCAGTCACATGACAAACATATCCACTCAAGTCATCTAATATGTTAACTGCACATTACCTTGTGCAGTGCTGTTTCACGTCTTTCTTTTACCTGCCAGATGTGCAATGGATTTCAAAAGAAAATTGTCGTCCCTCATTTTAAGCATTTCAAATGAGCATGCATGACTCTACTGAAAAATGTTAGAAATAGAAAAAATTGTGAGTTTCTTTAGTATAGTTTTCCTGATTGGAATATAAAAACAAGCGATCCATTGTAGTTAAAGAAAAAGTAGTTTGACATCTTAGGTACTGAAAGACAGTGAAAGAGTCAACATAACTCATGAAACTATTACGAAAATGGAAGGGATTGTTTCGTAAGTCGTATTGTCGTCTCAGAAAAAAGTGTGAGACAAAAATCCCCAATCTGAAAACAGAAAACAAATGGGATAGAACAGCAACACTGTTATTATGTTATCATTTTTACTTCGGATTATCGAGTAATCAGCTATCTATGTCTTCCAATAATTTGAAAACTCTGAATTTAATATTATTTATTAATGGTAGACGTATAAATTCTGAAAAAGGAGGTCTATATATAATTGATATTCATATAAAACACGTAAGAAGATTCTAAGAACATGGGAAGAAAAGCTGATTTTAATGAATACACTATTGAAGGTAAGTGCTTTATGACCCCTACAATGCAAGCTTGTTTGTTTTTCATTTTTCAATAAATAAAATAATAAATATCAAAGGAGATTCGAACTTTTAATACGAAACATAGTAGCATGATAATGTTTTAGGCTTGATTTGTCTGTTTTTGCTTCGTTTGGCTTGATTGCATCATTCATTTCATTCTGTGCTTATTGACTTTTATATCCCACAATTTGCAGAAGTAATGCCAGCCTAAAAACAATATAATTTTAATAACATCCTATGTTTTCAAGTATGCTAACGCATTAGTTAGTAAGAAACAAAAAAAATGTAGCATTTATTTTTTCTTAGTTGGACAAGAGCAATTAAAATAGTCACACTGATAGTCACAGTCTTGCTATTTTGTTGCGCGCTGTTATATAAATGAAATTGTAAAATTGCGTTCAAAACTGATTTTGAAAATTTATTAAAATTGAAGGAAAAATTGCCATGAAATAAAATTGGTACAACTGAAAAGCTAGGTTCTCTAATTTTTAAGTGGTGTGAAAATGCTATTTGTGCGATAGTATGCTCCGGAGTTACTGAAGAAAAACTTTAAAATTTAATCAAATTTCGAAACACCCTTTCTTAGTGAGCACCTGCTACCCAAGAAGCAACTACATGCCAAATATGATAGCTCTAAATCCAACGGTCTGCCTTGTAGAGCGTTTTGAACGATTTTTGGATCACGCAAGACGTAATTTAGTGCTAGCATGTCAACTTATAAGCATTATTGTGTTAAAAAATTTGGGTTTCTTTCAGGCATATATGATAGACAGAAAATAGTAAATAACGTAAATGACTAATTATGTTAGCTTTAGTCATTAAAAGAAAAGTTCTTAATGATGTTTGGTATTCCTCTTTGTGTCTATTTCCATCCACAATTATTATCTTTTTCCATGCCACTAGGCAAAGAAAGACGTTAATCTAATACCAGGAACGAGTTTGGAATTTTAAAAAAGTGATTTCTGATTTTTCGAACTTTAAATACAAACTACTAGCTGCTAACATCTTTTTTAAACATTCTGTTATACTATTACATACTGTTATAATAATACTATTATGAGAGCTTTCCTATTAAACATTACTCTTATGACAGAAGAAAGTTTTACTAATTGGCAGCTAAGCATCGTATTTTATGCTTTTAATAAATGCCTGAACGATAGCTATTTTATTGAATAGCTGTCTAGGCGACTGATTAAGGCTAAAATGCAAACCACAGGATAATTGTTATAATACTTTAAAGATATTTATATGCTTAATGGAATATTTTCGTGAGTTTTCTTTTTGAATTCATATAGATAATTCCGATATGCATTATTGTGAGTAAATCCGCATTTTAAAGTAACAGACAATACGTACTTTCAGATTAATTGGATATTGCTGTGCCGTAGGGAACTAATAATCATTTTATGGACTTCGTGTTTACTGTTGAGAACTGTATCTATGTATGTGTAGCTTTCCATACAAAAGTGAATTCTCACCCATTCTTCGCATAGAACACTACTTATTACTAATATAATAGCACAAATCTATCTCTTGGTAACGCTTTGACGACACCAACAATAAAACTCGCGCCATAGCACTGCGAGAAGTTAGACAGCATTATTTCATTTTTAGAGAACCTAAATTTCAGTAATTTTAAATTTAAAAAAGTAATTGTCGTTCTAATTTCAAATTTAATGGCTCTAAAATAGTGAAATAAAATTTTCGATCGATTGATGTAAATTTATCTCTCTGTGTTCAATAGTTCCCGAGAAATTTTAAATTATATTAATCATATATTTGAAATTTAGTTTCCGTTTTTTAATAGAAAGTAGTAAATTACGTCAGTGGTATATCATGCGCGTGATATAGTTTATTGATCTGATTATTTATTGTAACCGTTATGATATAATTTGATAATATTTTTTGGCAACGTTTGACAAGCAGAGAGAAGTACTTTGTTTTGATTAGAATTTCGAAAAAGAATTCCTTTGAAATTTTAACTTTTGACTTACGTTTGACAAGCTGAGAATTTCATGACTATTGAATTATAATAAAATTGTTAAACAACGAAAAATACTTCACACTGAATGTTGTTTACTAAGAGGGTTTTTTGAGTAAAGAAATATGTAAATAAAAATATTTCCTGCCATAAAACATATGTTTATTTTATTTGTTTTCAATCAATATTAAACATTTCTCTCGCATATATATCTATTTAAACACGTCAAATTTGACGGAAATCTCTCGAATGAAGAGACAATTTGCACCCGTCATGGTATGATTTTCTAGATTCTAAATGGATGTAGATTGCCATTCTAAACTAAATCAATCATCATCCATTGCACAACAAACTACTTGTAGCATAATAATTAATTTTAGAATAATGCATCATATGAATTTTTGCAATATATTGAAAAACCGCCATTCCTGAAAATGTGAATCTTGGAGCGTAACTGCGTCTAATACATATAAATTAATTAAATAGGTCCAAATTACTTGAATGCGGTTCAAAATTACGAGCTCTGTCCTAAAGAGACCTGGTTTTGCCTTGAAAGGAAGTTTGATTTGTATATCAAATCTAGTATTGATAGAAGTCGTAATTGGTTGAGAAATAAATTGCCCTAAACATTCTTTAGAAAACAAAAATGTCAAGGTGTTAATTTAGGATTTTTAAGGGTGAACTTCGCATTGCTTCCCCCCCCTTTCTTTTAAGAAACTTCAAATTTTTCTGAGATTACCAGTTCTATGGGTGCCATTTGACCGGAATATCACAACCTAACTATAACCCAATTTTTTTAAATACTCAAAAATTAAAATAAAATTTGCTGGAAATTTTTTAAACAGCTATGGAAACTCTATATTTCTTTTGCAAAATTCTAAAATGATTATTAAAAAAAATGACGCTTCTTAAGAGATTGTCAGGGAATAGAAAACGAAGCAGGAAATGTAATCAGAATAATGTAAATCCTGAACGCTGTTCACATTAGATCCAGATGATTCGTCCAGGATAAAATTACTTATATATAAAATATCGTTTTTAAAAGAATATCATGGAATATTCCTCACCAGGGAGAGAAATATCCCTGGATGTTCAAATACAAAATACCGAAATACAATACGTGGTCCTTTTTTTCTCTTTAAAATATTAGTGTGTCAAGAATATTTTACCAAATAAGACTTATAGTACCGCTTGACTGTATAAAAATTTAAATTTCGTAATTTTATCAGCAATGTGTTGATTGACTCAAACAGTAATAAATATAATATTTTGTTCCATTCATAGCATTTTTTAAACTCTTAAGTACATACCTGTCCCTAAAGGTTTAGAAATTAGCTATTGGCCATGATTTGAATGAACGCTCTGCAAATGTATTTAACATAAGTTGATTGGATCTGTAGACAAATCTTGAAGGTGTTTCAGTTGTTACCAAATGCAAGTTTTGACATATTCTTTAACCCGTTCAGGACCAGCGAAAGGAGAAAGAAGCGCTTCCCCAAGCCCGCGAGCTCCGGAAGGATGCGTACGCAAGGGACCGGGCGATTTTTCCCGTTAAGCCTAATTTTATTAAAAAATTCATATACAATTAGTACTGCAAGTAAATACGCTGAAATTTACAATTTATTATCATTGATAGTATATCCGAATATAATGTAATAAAATTTTCATGATATTTAAAAAAACAACTGAACTAAAATATAATTTACCCCAAAAATACAAAAGACTGTCTAGCGAACTCCAAACTGCAAACGATAATTTCTACTCCAACCCCTAACCAATAAACATTCCATCCTTTCATCGTGCCATCAAAATATAAAAAAAATCCACCGCAAAATAAATCATAGCTCTTTAATTGCTTAATCATAACGCTTTAATTGCGCAATCCTAACACGAGCAGTTGTTTACATAATCAAATAGCCCTCATCCAACAAAAAAAAATTCGGAACCGAAAGTGCATACTGAAGGTCAACACTCCGTGAAATATTATTCGAAAATTGTAACGGACTTTACCGCCATCTAGCGCCGTTTAAAAATTCAAATAAAACGTTCCAAGTTGAAATCGCATATATGTGATGACGGGCCAGAGCGAACGGAAAGAGAGATCGCATATATGTGATGACGGTCCTGAACGGGTTAAAATTATAGAAGATTAATGTATGATCTTAGATGATGATTCAGGTAAATCATATCTACGGCCGATATTAGGAAAATACAGAGAGTGGACATGCGCGTTCACCGGCAAACATGAAATCTTAAAACAGAGATTAGAAACGCGCTCACCGTTTTTATGTATTATTTTATTTAACGGAAAATCCCCTCACTTTTGTTAATTCAGCATCTTTACTGGGGCTCGAGAAAAGTGATGAATTCCATTACTCATTTGTTAAAGCAGAAACGCTTTTATTTTTGAATTAAAGTACAGGGTAATTATAGAAAACTTTGCCGATATATGATACTCTAGCGAGCACATCGTTTGAGGGAACGGAATAAAATTTTGAATGCAGATATTATACGTTATGCGCTGAAGAATGATGTGAAAAACTATAGTCCAGCTCTCACAGGTGCGGTTACAGTACAAAATTTCGAAATTTTCAAATTAATTCCGTTTTTCACTCCAAATTTACCTTCCCATCTCCATGTTAAGCTTTTTATTATGATGATCACGTTTCCGTAAAAAAAGTAGGTGTTATTCCATTTAAAAATTTCGAAATTTTGTCACTGCAACCGTAACTGTGTCAGCCGAAGTTTTGTTTCTCACATCATTCTTGAGCTTCTACCGTATAATACCTTCATTCAAAATTTTATTCCGTTCCCTCCAACGGTATGCTCGCTAGGAGGTCATATATCGGCTTTCTTTTATAATCACCCTGTATAAGTGCTTTTATGCTTAAAAATTAAGCGACGTTAAAAAGAATGAATTTTAAAGGTGCGGATAAAGTGAATTTATTATATAGATATGTATACTGATGATTTTTATTTAAAAAGAACGGAATCATATATAAAAGTTGTTCATTTTTATCCATAGATTTATATCGCATATCTTTTTCATCACATATGGGAATAGTGCAATATTCTTAAAAAATAAATCAAGAATCGTAGAAAATGTTAAAAAGGTTAAGGTTAGCAATTAATTATGAAATAATACAAAAATTTATAAAATCACGAAATTTTAAATATGGAAATAAAATGAAATTGCCATTTACCACCATTCATTTAACGTATGATGTTTTACTTTTATTCCTTACTATGTAATTTTACATTTTGTTGCATTTTTGAAACCATACGCCTAAAAGAATTAAGACAAACTAGATATCTAGCATTACTATAGAATATCATAAAATTCCTATAAATTGTCTAAAAATTCAAAAATTAAAGATCGGTGGTACTATCTCCATTTTTATAATAGTGGTATATTATTAAATTTAAAATAATATTCTAATTAAAAAATTATTCCTGATTACTTGCTTAAAACTGAATAGAATTTAAAATTTTTTGCATGGATAAAAAAAGAGAGATCAATACATAATAATTTTATTTATACATTTTCAAAAAAGTAAACACATTAAAGTGCACAAAATAATTAATTATATGTTAACCGGGAAATGAATAACTTTAAAATAAAAAAAATCATTTATATATTACTTGAATTAAAGATGAAGAAAAAATATGAGATATCTAGCAATTCGTCAAATCAATATGACAACGTTACTATTTAAAATAATTTGAAGAAATTAAAATTAAAATTCGTGATAAAAATGCAGAGACAATTATTTTATTAGAATGCGCTTACTGCAGCGTATTTAAATTTTAAGTCAAATTTTACTTGAAAACCTACACAATAAGCGTAAAATAAGTTTTCTTGAAATACATATCGAATAAATCGCTAATACTCAAATATATTGAACTTAAGTTTTAAAATTTGACATTGAACTATACATCGTAAAATAACTTAAACAAACATAGATATGCCATTCAGCTTCAAAATTCAACAGCGAGAAACAAATACAATAACAAAAACTAATAACAAGAAAAATCGATTTATGAAAAATGTATGGAAACTGAATATGAATTTCATTAATGAAGATTAATTTGTCAGTTTATAAAACTCAAAATGCATTGAAGGCTAAACCCGACATTTATAATTAATTCAATTTGAAAAGTCATTTGGAATTAATGAACTTTAATATTAAAATCAAAGAATTCCATATATGTTCCAAAGATTTTAGCTCGCACAAATATGCGGTTACATATATTCAATTCAAGATCTTTTATTTTTTTATTATGCTTATCTTCGAAAATTAATTGAATTCTAAGAAAAATCAAAACCTTTAAAATCTTTTACCAATACGCTATTCAGATATTTACCAAAGCAATTTTAATACTCATAAATGCAAAGTGCTTAATTTATTGAAATAAATAAAGTGTGTCTTACTTTATTGATCTTTGCTAAAGCTTATTAAACGATTAAAAAAAAATCAATGATTTTTTCTAATTCTGTATGAAAAGCTTTTCAGCAGAATTTTAAACAGTAAAATTATTTAGAAAAACCTTGCAGTAAATCATATAATATTTACAGTAAGTCCATCAAAATCTAAGCTGGATTAACTCGAGAATGTAAAAATCAAAAGAAGGTCGTGAGAAAAAGGATTTTTAACTGTCAAAGTACATTACGAATTCATAAGAAATCTTGAAGACTAAATGCTGAACTTTTTATAAAATCGTTTATTTTTTAGCAAAATTTTCCAAGGAAAATAAAATACTAAACTGAAATACAGACAGTTAAATTCCATAGGTCATTTATTTTCAGATCTCAAATTTAATGTTTGCTGCTTGCCGTTCGCCGTTTAAGAAAATTGAACAAGCCTATTTAAAATCTAATTTTGTTGTTGTTAAAAATAAACCTTTTTAGATGAGATTATTTCTAATAAATATGATATAGATCAGTTTGAAAAATTTATATATTGAATTAGGTTTCAAACCTACTATAAAAAGTATTTTTAATCTAATAAAAAGTTAGATCAAGAGTTGTAGAAAATTCTTTCCATGCATAAGGTGATTATTCAAACTAATATTTTTAATCAACATTTTGATTTATTATATTCAAAAATAATGTCTAAACTTTAAGTGTTTAAAAATACCGATGTTCAATTTCAGTTTACTTCTAAAAATGTAAATATTGAATTTGCAGTAAGCGTCAAAGATAAGCCACAGTAATAATTAAGCTGTGAGCCAACATAACCACTTTTGTTTACAATTCTAATGTCGCATTCTAAAATTTAAAAAGAGTAAAAGCAATTGGCTTTTTTCGAAGAACTTTTTCTTTTTTTTATTAAATTTTCAATGCCTTAATTTCATTTTAGAAACATTCCTAATTTAGTTGACATAAATTTCCCATTGCAAATACAAAAGATGGAAGAATAGATTTTTCTCTTATTTTTATAGATGATCTTTTAGTACGGAACTATGGATACAATTTTTGAAAGTGTCGATTTCCTAAAAGGGCTGTTTGGATTCATGGCATTCATTGGGAAACAGATGATATTTATAACTGTATATTAAAGTCTGCACCTCGTAAAACGGGAAAACTCTAATAAATTAAAATATTACACTTAAAAACTTGAAAATACACTATTTTATTATATTTTTTAAGAAATAGAAATTGAAATACTTCTTAAAGAAATAAAAGTCGGATCATTGATCTCGTTTTCTTTTTCAAATTCCAGAAATATAGCAGAATATTTTTTTCTTGTCCACAAACTTCGCTAATATTCTGCGAATAAGAATATATTTAGAAATGAACTGGAATGAAACAGTTAAGCGTCTCAATTCTGCCATAAAATTCGGCATACCATTAAAAAAAATTATAATAGCGCCTTTCCCTTTTTTCCCTAATTTTCCCTTTTTTGAAAAGGTAGTCAAGGTTTCGAATAAAATATCGATCATACTTTACCATCAAAATTAATCAAACTAAAAATAAAACTTACTGACTTTCAGATTTCGAATATAAAATCATAAATTCTTATGGTTAAAATATCCCCAAATTACAAAAAGAGAAAGTATTGTGAAGCATTTTTGCTTACCTGTGTGGTTATATCTATTCCACTTAAATATCGAAACATTCGACAAAGAAAACTTTTTTCTCTAGATCTTGGAATCAGGAATCGTCTGCCGAATATCGCATGAACTGAAGAGAACTGAGAACTTTTAAGTTACGATCGAAGGAGAACGCGCATCAAGAGTGTTTTACCGTCTTCCATGTTTGACAAGGAGTAATTAATCATAGCTGTTCTTTCTTTACTTTTTTCTGTGTTTTCTTTTCGCGTATATTTAGCCAAAAAAGAATGAAGATATCGAGAAACGAAAGTCTTTTATTTCTAATCTGAATGCGTTTTATTTCATGGTTAAAGTTACGTCTGTTGCTTTTAATATAACCTCGGCGAACATAAAATGTTCCTGATTGCACATTATGTTGTTGTGTTTGTTATAAGTTCGGTAGTTTGACCAAATTTTATTCAATTTGAAGTGAGCATCGACATATATGACCAATATATATATCATTTAAAATCTTTTGCGGATCTATTTCTTGTAAAATCTTTTATTCCCTTTTTTGTGGCAAAAGATATGATGAATATTTTAAATCTAGTATTGACATCTGTAACAGATCATAACGAGAACGGCAACTAAATCAAGTTGTATATACGAATTTGACAAAAACACATTTTGGATTCAATTAAACAATTTTTATCAAATTCGTAGAACCCCTTTGAGAGTCGTAATCCACAACCTAAAATTAATTAAATTAATTTAAAATTATTAAATTTGAGTTTCAGTACCTTTGATATGATTTGGCATGTTAATAATTTTTAAAATTATATTCGTAATTGTGAATTAATTAATAATTTATTAGTTATTAAAATTTAAAGTTATAAATTTTTCGTTGTCCTCATGACTGGGGAAGTTAGAGCTTCATTATTGAAATTTAACCATAACTAAATTGTCAAGAGTTTTAAGACAAGGACAACAAGCGGAATTTTCCCACTTAAAAATAATCAACAGCTTTCATTATTTAAAATTCATATTTTATTCAAATTAATATTTTAGACGAAAGCTATAATTGCAGATAGTAAAAACTCAGCATAGCATTAACTAATTCGAAGTGTGATAAAAAAAAAAAGCATCGGAAGTAGTGTCCTAACCTCAAAACACGCAGAGTGAAGACGTTTGACGGATATAGACCTTGAATTCTCATGCGCAGCGCATGCGCCGAAAGTTACAAAGTCGCACCTGCGTTCACTCTTGTTCAATAGAGCCTTGAAAAATGTGTATGCTATGCTGTCGGCGTATTTTTTTATGGCAGAAAATCTGCATCAAATTTTGCTAAACGTTTGGTGTTAACTGTGGTGAGGGCCTATGCAAAGTTGAAGATAGTTTATGGGGAAGATTGTATGAGACACACAAGAGTTGAAATATTTCCATCATGGCCATGAAAACCAACATGGCGTGTTCACGGCTATTGAAAAGTTTCCAACACGGTCGTGAAATGTCAAAAGCAATGACTTCCAAAACATTGACAAACGTCAAAACATTCAAGATGCTGGTTCACCTTTGCTTAAAAATCCTCGAATCATTATTAGTGGGTTATCTGAAGAGTGCAGCATTAACTGTTCTTCATCTCAGCCCCTTCTGACTGAAGATTTGGGTATGAGGCACGTTTTTGTCGACTTTTAGCTAAAACTATTTTCTGCAGAACGAAAAGAACACCGGCTTTTATCTGAGATAAATTCGCTGAAAATGAGAAGAACGCCTTGAAAATTATTGTAACAGGCTATGGATCGTAAGTTTATGACTATGATAAACGGAGATCGAGCATTCAGAGATCGAGTGCCGTTTTCAGCTCAAATTTCTCTGGCATAAGAAATGCGTCTACACCACAGTGCATACTTTTGCCAAAATACTACTGTACAGAAGTGGTGGCAACTTTCGTCATATGCGTATGAGTGTTCAAGATCAATATCTGTCAATCATCTTTTTACGCTTTAACGGTAGGGCACCAGTCCCTATACATCTAGATCACTCTTCGTGTTCATTTCAGCAACAGACACGGAGAGTGATGACGAAATCCTGTGAATATGATGACTGTGGTGCTATATTCCAATTGGTAGACAAATGGTAAACTGCTTTTATATATATAAATATTTTGCGGTCTTAGAACACTTACTATATCATAAAAACAAATGCTTTTCACAGAACTGGCATTTCAGATGTATAATCAGGACATTAGCTTTATAAGTTTAAATGCTTTATTGCAACAATAAACAAATGTGACCATTCATAATCATTTCGAAATCTCAAAGACTTCGATTTTTATTGATTGTTTCTCGAAATGTATTCATATAACTGCAACTATGAAAACAGAACCGAATGCATCACTGGATCAGAAAGACACAATGGATGACATGTTATATTGAATCACTTGTGCTTTTTATACGTTTGACCAGTTTGTGAAATGAATTCGTGTTTATTCGCCTTTTTGAAGTGACATGGAAGGGCATATGAAAAAGTTACAGAATATATCCAAAACTTACTCTTAATCACCTCTCTTATAATTCATATTAATCATTGCAAGAAACTGGAGATCCCTGCTTTTAGGGTTGTTTATGTATGCTATGAACTTACTTACGGTTACTTCGTAAGGGCAAACGCTATTCAGACATTCCTTAATTGCAGTTTGACTCGGATCTTATTTCAATCAAGATACAGTGGTTCCTAAAAGTGTTCGTACACTTACGATTTTCAAAGAAATAGAGCTCTATTCATTAATTAAAATTAATATTTCAGAATAGGTATTTAATAATAAGATCTATAATCTATTCTTAAAAAACCACATGAAATATTTTTAAAACATAGTATAACTTTATTTTTAAGAAATCAATAATCAAAAAGTAACAAAAACTTTATCTCACAAAAGTCTTCGTACACTTTAAAAAAAACCTCTACATATTAGTAAATATTCTAATTTTTCGTTATATTAATATTTAGTAGGATATCCTTTAGGATCCACAACAGCTTTTAAGTGTTTGGGAATAAATTTCACTAGTTTTTATGTAATTTCTGCATCAATGTTCAACCATTCTTCCATCATTACTGTTTTTAGTTCGTTTTCAGTTTTAACGTCGTGTTTTCGTACTCTATAACCTCTAGTTCTCTCCAAATATATTCTATTGGGTTTAAATCTGGCGATTGAGGTGGTGTTTTCAAATGTTGTGGACAATTGTAGAGACACCAGAGGCGAACGTTGAGAGCCGTGTGCTTAGGATCATTATCTTGATAAAAAAAATTGTTTCCAATACCCAAATTTTGGGCTGATAGGTTACCTAGTCCTGATGCTGACATGCACCCCTACACAGGGACACCTCCACCACCATACTTAACTGTTCCAACTAAGCTCTTGGGATTAAGTTCCTCCTGTTTTCTTCTCCATGCCATTATACGTCCATCGGAACCAAAAATGTTATATTTGCTTTCATCTGCAAATAAGACATTATTCCAATACGTTTCGGGTTTATTTAATGTTGATTTTGCGAAGGAAAACATAAGCTTTCTGTTTTTCGCACTAACAAAAAATTTTCTACTGGCAGAACGCCCATTTAATCCAGCTGCTCCGAGAACTCGTCGAACAGTTTCAGGTGAAATTGGAGTAGAAAAATTTTCAATAAATTCTGCAGAAACTTTTAAAGCACTCAAACGTGGATTTTTCACAGATTTTCCAATTATAAATCTCTGATCACGTTCTGTTATCTTTGCCGGTCGACCTTTTCTTACCTTGTTTTCGATCCGATTTTCTTCTTAAAGCGGTTTATCACATACTGCACTGTAGAATGGGATAAATTAACTAATTTAGCGATATTCCGAACTGATTTACCACTACTATGATGAAAAATATTCAATTTTCGAATGCTGATTGTTGTTTCTTTACGACTATGAGCCATTTTTAAATAATAAATAGAATATTACGGTGTTAGCAAGCAAAAATTAAAGCCAAACGATTTTTTAAATGCTACTACAATGCAAAAATAAAAATAAAGCGACAGACGATAATTTAAATTATGAATTTATCTAAAAATATTTCAGTGTACGAAGACTTTTGTGGAATGAAGTTTTTGTTACTTTTTGATTATTGATTTCTTAAAAATAAAGTTTTAATATGTTTTTAAAATATTTCATGTAGTTCTGTTAAGAACAGTTTATAGATATTATTATTAAATACCTGTTCTGAAATATTAATTTTGATTGATGGATAGAGCCCTATTTCATTGAAAATCGTAAGTGTACAAACACTTTTGGGAGCCACTGTATTTCATCCGTTTTCAGCAAATATAATATTTTGAAAATGCTTTGCTTTCTTGCTCAAATGACGGAAAATCATTCATGCACTGCGCTTAGAGATTAGTAAAGACAATGATAAATACAGAAAATATATTAAACGAATAATTTATATCGATTATATCTTCATATATTTTGAAATTTTAATTTTTCATCTTCATTGCACAGTATAGGGGAGAGTGAGGTGAAACCGCGTTGAACCCTTGTTTCTGGCAATATCAGTTCTTCTTTCTAGCGGACAGATACTGAATTACACTTTACTTAGTCAAAGGAACAGTCATAGTGGTGTGTTGCAGCTGTTGAATTCACTGGTTCTGTGAAGATTTATTTGTTTTAAGGAGTCAACTCTCTAATGTTCGTTTGATTTTAAACTATCCTTACTTAAAAATCATTACACTTTTAAAAACCATTTTTAGTCCAGCTTATTATATGTTTACTAAGGATTTATACCCTATCAAACAATAAGGATTTATTTCAATAATTACG
The DNA here is from genome assembly GCA_013235015.1 of Araneus ventricosus. Lineage (NCBI taxonomy): Eukaryota > Metazoa > Arthropoda > Arachnida > Araneae > Araneidae > Araneus > Araneus ventricosus. The sequence goes on along the minus strand of BGPR01002574.1, from coordinate 129,705 downwards.
CTGTTCTATTTCGTTTTCTATAACTTCTGCACTCGGGTATAACCGGGTACTCCAAGTGGCGTAAGACCGGGGCAGTCAGTATTGATGATTCTTTCGCTGAAGACGATAAAAACACATCAGACGTTGATTGTTTATATTTTAATGATGTATTTTCTAATTTAAATAAAGAAGAATGGTTAATCTAATGTCAAAACTATCTTAGGTGTTCCCACGATACAGCGGCGCGGAAGAAGAAGACAATTCTTTACATGTGAATTTTGTAACTAATATTCTTAAATTGCATATAAAATGAAAGCGATTGCAACTTTTCCACTGAAAATCGAGTTTTCCTAGTTACCCATAACGTTAACATGTGTACCCAGTTTTACACCACTAGTGGGGTGAAACTGTTAGGTTAAATGAGTGGGGCAGAGGGCAGGTGGAAGAATATGACCAGGGATTATCAAACAAACATTTATTCAACACAGACACAGGACAAGAACATAAAGACAGTCATACGAACATATCACATTTCGGCTACGGAACTTCGTGATCTGATGAGAAGTTAGACTCGCATCCACCCGCTACACGTACTTAGGGGTCTATTCTGGTACCCCCGGTTGGGGGGGGAGCCGTCACTTTTTCCGCCCACAACGGGGAAAGTGACGGCTCCCCCCCCAACCGGGGGTACCAGAATAGACCCGTTAGAGTCACGTGAGCATTGGCTGCATCCGGGTATTAACAGAAACCGAGTAGTTTGACTTATTTTATATAAAAATTATTGATAAAAAAGTAATGAAACTGTAACTTTTCTTGAAAGATATATTGTACTCCCATAAACAATGAATTTTATTAATAAAATTTGGTACGCTCTCTATCAAATATTTTAACTCTAGCAGGCCTTCGAACCTTAGCTACTCGGTTTTACCCCCTACTACCAATCATTTCATTTTCTATGCTTGCGAAAAATCATATTCGCCAAATTATTCCATCAGCATTTCAAGATATGCATCACATCATCTTAAATGGTTATTTTTGACAAACCTCAAAACCGGTGTGATTTGGTTAAGTTACGATTTCAAAATCTCTATTTCTTTGCTTCTACATCGTTCTTACATAAGCCTGAGTTTCGCAACAATTTCATTCCTATTCCATCAATTGATGGATTAGCATATCCAGTTTCATGATACCCTAGTTTTTTATTAAATTTGATGCACTTGTGATATCACTTTCTAGAGTCAATTAGTTTTTTTCTAGATTTCACTTTCATATCATAAAAGGACCCAATCCCACATCCAGTGTCATAATGTCCTAGTTTTTATTATACTCAAAACAGTTGTGAAATCACTTTATGAAGTTGGTTAACTTTCTCAGAATTACACTTTTATACAATAAATGGATGGACTTAAACATCCAAATTTATATTGTCTAGTATTTTATTGAGCTTAAAACTCTTGCTATATCACTTACTAGAGTCAATTAACTTCTCTGAGTTTCACTTTTATATCATTAATTGATGGACGTGGCTACATAAACTAATATATTATATAGTTTCGAGATGTCATAGTCTTTTATTAAAATCAAACACTTGTAAAATCACATTTTTTAAGTCATTAAAATTATCTGATTTAACTCATATTTCAGTATAAAAGATAATTTTTTTATGAAAAGACTATAACAGTTTTCATTCAGACTAAAGCTTCTCTGCATGATATCAGTTAAAATTAATGGCTGTTGAAGATCAGAGTAAGAATTTCGAATCAGAATTAAATATCTGTTCCTTAAAGAAAATGTTTCTGATGCTACGCGAACTTTTTTAATCAGCATAAAATAAGTTATCAGATTTTCTAAGAATAATTAACATTTTATCTTTGGCACTACAGAGAAGAGATTCATACCTGGCCTCTTCCTGTAAAAGTCTATCATACGGAACTTTTTATGCAGACTTGCTCAAAATCAGAAGCTTTTTTAAAGTTGCATCGGCTGATGATTTAATACTTATTGTTCGATACTAAGAATTTATTATGATCGCTTCGCTGCATGCTTCAATTTTTTTTCTGAGTTTGGTGAATTCAAGGTGGTAAAAAGGTAGAACAGGAAACAATATCTGAAAGAGTTCTATTTTCGGAATGAAATCACGGAGAGTGATTGAAGAGAAATATAAAGCTTCAACGCAATGTCATTCAAGATTAACGAAAATATTATCTCTTTTTACTTTATCTTGCTCGAAATATAGTAAAAAGCATTGTAATCCACAAGAAAGTTCAAAATCGAGGTCTTGACGGATCTCTACGTTTTCGATTTCACCAAGTCCGGAATTTTTTTTTCGAATTAAGCTTGTTTGTCTGTTTGTGAACACGAAAACTCAAAATGCTACCAGTTAGACGGATGAAGTTTCACATATGAGGTATTTTTTTTTATCAAAAACTGTTCATTCCTACACGATTTCGGGCGAAATCTGTCAAGGAAGTCATGTATATGAGAACACCAGCGTGTTCTACTACATGTTTTCAAAAATGCAATGAGCTTCAACCAAATTCATTATCGAGTTGTCTGTCGACTGTTCGTGTGTTTATGAACGCGATAATTCAAAAACGCAATAAGCTATATGTATGAATTTTAGTAAGCGAACCTTAGAAAAAAGTGTTTATCAGGGTCAAATTTTGTAACAAATTCTCCAAAAGATAGACTGAATATTAGGGATGGCGGTTATTTCAGGTTTTTTCACCTCCGGTTTAACCTGGCGGTTATAACCGCTCAAAATAACCGATATTTGTTTTTTTTGTACAAAAACAAGTGCAGTTTGTAGACGTTTTTTTTATTAATATTGTTCTTACAGGAACTCAACCTATTGGCCACTATTATTTGTCTGTTCATAAAGACCATTTCAGTAATCCGCCAACCAACAAACGTCTTTAGGAAGCGGTTATCGTTGATTGGCATAAGATAATGAAATTCAAAGCTTCATAACTTTGTAAAATTTAGTCTAATCGAACCTAAAATCGAGCCTAACTTCCGATCCAGTTTTTGTACCGATTTTGGATTAAAAAAAATAACTGGTTATAACCGGGACAAAAAAAAATAATCGAAAAGCCGGTTAACCGAAACAAAAAACCCCGGTAGGTTTTTCCCATCCCTACTGAATATGGTAACTCAAAAACGCAGCGATCTAGAAAAATTAAATTTTGTGTGTGGTGTTTCTGTCAAAATTGTAGATCTGTATTAGAATTTCGAGCCAATCAGTCAAAGGAAAAAGGTACTGTTCGAAAATGCATATTCGATTCTCTTCACTAAACGACGAAGCTAACCTCAGAACTCCCGACCTTGTGCAAGTATAACAGAAGGTCGACTGAAGAGCATTACCGCTTAGTCACTAGTTCAGTTTCAGGAAAGCCTTGCTAAAGTTTATATAGAAACTGAGATGTATACGTTCTAAATGGCACAACAAAATTATTGGGCTCTTATTTTAGTAATCATTACACATAGTTCAAATTTTGTCACTTGCATCTTGGGCACTTGACTCCAGTGTAGATAAAATTCCTTTCTTTCAACATATAATTAAGAATGTAATGAGAAAATTTTTACAATCTTTGACATTAAAAATAAGCTTACGTACATGTTCAGGACAAAAGCGCACTTTTTTCTCCTCTATTGTATAAGCTAGAGTAGATATATTTGCTTAATGCATCCCTGTTAAGTACGGAGGATATTTATTAAATGTATCTAAATATCCAACATTTAATTTGAAGTTTTTGTTCAATATCTATGCAAAGTATTTCAATTCCAAACATCTTGAAGAAAAGAGTATTTTTAGCTATGAAAGTATCATTTGTAAAATGTTAACATGAAAAATTTATTTCAAACTAGGATAGAAACTCTAAAAGCACTTTTCAGCTTGGAACAAATTATTTGGAAAACTCCATGAAGAAAAAATCTTCCACGGTAAACCAAAATTAGAACTGGGAATGCTGTTATCAGAACCTGACAATGTGAAACATTGTGGATCAAACAGGTGCAAAATATATAGGGTACTATTTTGCTTTAAAAGTTCGACTTGTTTCTGTTATTTATTTAGCTTTTTAACAAGAGATAACTTTCTTTTCGTTGTTATTCATTATTATATATAAATGATTGTTCAAAATGGTTTCTGTTTCAGGTTAAATATCAGAGAAGTGTCTCCTATTTAATTGCTGTTTAATTTATATAAAATAATTCAGCATTTACTAGTGAATTTTAAGAGAGGTTTTACAAATTAAAAATTTTATAGAAAAACTATTTAAAGAATTTTTAATTTAAAATTAAACGATAAAAAAGTTACGATAATGATTAAAAAAATGAGAATAAATAGAGTTAGCGACAAAAATAGAGAATTAAGAGTAAAAACATGATGTAAACAAACAAATATAGTCAGAAAAAATATTTTCAAATTGTAAATACAATGTATTATTGCGCATTTTGTTCATAATTCTAAAATTCATATATATTTTTTTAACAGCTACAAATGTTAATTTCTCAATTTTAAATGTTGAAATAGTTGCAAAATGGGCGATTAGCCTATTTTGCTGAAAAAGAATACTTTTAAATTTATGCCATTTTGTATTTAATTATTATTTTATTACTATTTTTTAAATTTAGAAGAACTTTTCTAGATATGAGCGATAATATAATTTCGAAATATATGGCTAAAAATTTTAAGTCGGCAAAAAGAAAATTAAATGTAAAAAAGCTAAATCATCCTTAACCTCATCAAAGTAAGCAATATAGGAATGCAATTTATATCAAAACAACTGAAACATCCTATTCAAACAATTCTCTCTTTCTAAAATATATAATGTTCGAACAATTACAAATTTTAATTACACTTGCATTATCTCATTTCCATTTTTCTACATTATTAAGATTTTTCATCGAAAATAGAAAATATCTTACCTGAAAGATTTTATCCACACATTTTCGTTTGGTAATGACAGATATTTTTTTTTTATTTCATTTCGCTTAGAAGCAGACGCAACCGAAACGTCGCAAATCATTTTGCACGCTTCTTTGCCGTCAGGTATTTGTCAGACGATTTACTATCTAATGCACAATTCGTCTAGAATTTTATATCCGAAACTGCCTTAGATTATGTGAATTACCCGTAAAACTATTCGATTATTTCAATTTTTCGAGAAACTTCAAGGCAGACAGGGAAACCATTTCAAAAATTTTCTTGGTATTACATAAGAATTCATAAATATTTAAAGATGGTGAGAAAACTCAATTTTATGTTTAAAAATAGTTTCTTTTAGGAAGATGAGATGAAATATTCATCTTTTTTCTGGTTCTAAAATGTGGAAAATTTTCAATAATTATTATTCAAATTTTAAAAGTAAAATTCTCTCAACTTCTGCCTATTTTCTACTTTATAAAAATATGAAGGTTATTAAAAGTGGAATAAAAAATAATTTTGTTTTAAAAGAAGATAATTTTGTCTGTGGTTTACTTTGCTCAGAGACATTTCAGTTTTCCTTTTCTATTAAAATTTAATGATTTTTTATGACAATATTTTTTAACATTCATTGAAAGTTTACTATTTTTTATATAATATTTAAAAACCTTTCAAACGCAGATAAGGGAAAAAAGTGTTACATTTAATTTAATCTCCATCACTTAAAAGATTTTGTGAATCTTTTGTAATATTGTTTTATTGTTTATGAGATTTTATTATAATGTTGTTTTATTGCTGTATGAAATAATTTCAGAACATTTAATTGTGTCAATGCTAAAAAAATTATAAACACCCGGGGAAAAAAGAATGCGTAGATTATGAAAAAATATCAGACTAGTTTTTTAAATAAATGAAGAAGAATTTTTAAAAATTACTTTTCAGTACTTTTCCTTTCGGAAACGATATTTTCGGAGGGAAAAGCTTTACTTAAGTAAAGAAAATGATTTTATCGCGCTTTCTATAACGGAAAAAACCTAGAAATACCACAATCTTTTGTGTAAACGAATACAAACAGATTATTTGTGACAGTACATAGATAAAAGGATTCACTATTTTTTGGCTCTTTTAATTATGAATAAATGAAATTTAATACAATTAGATTAACTTAAGATTATCATGTCAAAACTTTGAAATCTCCAACATGTTTAAATAACTTTTTATATTGTAAAATATAATTAAAAATTTCACGAGAAGTTTGATTAAAAACAATTCAGCCATAGTTTTTTTCAAATACTTTTAAAATGGGATTGTAAAACTTTTTCAGGAGAATAAATGCATTTTTATTAATTAGAAAGAATAATTAATTCCTTTTAAAATGCAACGAAGGAATCTATAAATATATTAATGAATTTAATATAGAGCACAAAAAATTGTTTTTCTTTATTCGTTATTCTTCTGACGCTGGTTCATTAAGTGATTTAAGAAATGATTTTCGTTAAAGAGAGAATATAATAAAGCATGATATTTAGAAATCATTAAAATTTTTCATGCAATAATTTCATGGAAAAAGAAGTTATGAAATCTGTTTGAATCTGAGGTATTTCGTAGAAGATAAGAAGAGATATCAGAATCTTAGATTTCCACGTTTCAGTTTTATTTTAAGAAGAATTTCTAATAAAGAATGACTGTGCATTTAAAATGCTTGTCAAAACTAAAAAGACATCGTAATATACAACATTTTTGGTTTATGGAAAAATTTTTATCTATTTTTTTACTTACTGAGTAGTAAAAATTTACTTTATTCTGTCGTTATATTAATAGACATAAAAAACTAGAAAAGCTTAAACATTAGCATATTAAAGTAAACAATTTTACTGTCTTTGTATATTGAATATAAGAACACAGCACATATCTTATATATAAAAATGTTTTTCATGCAAGGATAACTTCACAACATAAAACTTTATGATTTATCTGATATTATTTAGATTTTATTATATAATAAAGTTAAATTTTATGTAATATTATTGCATTTTTATATAATGTTTTATGCACTGATAAAAGTTCATCATTCAGTATATTTAATAATTTTTTCCGTTGCCATTCCAATTTTATTTTCTAAGAAGTAATGATAGGTGTTATTTTGTACCAAGAAATGATAGATTTTAAGAGTGTGTTTCTTTTTTCTATTTAAATTCTTAGGTATAAAATATCAGTTAAAAATATTTACAATACACTCTTAGATTTTTTACTTTCTCGAATTATGAAAATAATCCACAAACTATAATTATAAAACAAACTATAATTATAAAACAAACTATAATATCAATTTTTGGATTAAATTCGTTAAAGAGTAGATTTTATGTCTGGCTCTATCCTTGTATATGTGAGAGCAATAACTCAGTAACTAAAATTACGAAAAATTAAGCCACAAACCATAATGATAAAATTAGCATGTGGTCTTTGCATCAAAATTATAAATGATTATCAATTTTTGGATTAAATTCGTTAAAGAGTAGATTTTATGTCTGACTCTATCCTTGTATATGTGAACGCAATAACTCAAGAACCCCAACAACGAGATGATTGAAATTCGGCATGTGGTTTTTAAATACAAATTGTAGATCTGTTTCATATTTTGGAATAAATTCATCAGCGGGAAGATAGTCTGTCTGTATCTGAACACGATATGGCAAAACACGCAACAATGAATAAAATTTGACACATGATGCTTACACCTAATATGTAAATTGTTTCTAGTTTTGGACGAAATCCAACATCGGGATAAAGTATTTTCTAAGCCAAATACACGATTTTTTCTCTCTATACTAAAAAGCTAAACCGTAAACGCGGTATATTTACGAAGATGTTTTTATTTACTGTAGCTAGATCTATTTATAGTTGTATCAGTTGTAATAAAAACTTCTATATCGTGGCATCTTTATGTGGAAGTATATGAGAAATTAAAGGGACAAACACTCATAATTTTTACTTTCCCCTACACCAGTGGTCGGCAAACTCATTAGTTAAAAGATCAACAATACAACGATTAAGATTACATCGAGAGCCAAATTCTTTTCAAGAACCATGTTTTTAGGAGACGATTTAAACTAGCACTCACCCCGAACATTAAATAAAACCAGATATTATAATAATCGTACGTATTCGAAATTGATTCATGACAGAGCTGCGGTTTGCCGACCACTTCTCTACATGAAGTAAAGAATGATAAAATATCGCAATCTCCAAAAATTCAACAACTAGATTATGATGATTTTCCAGATTTTAGACTTAAATCAGTTCGAAAGGACCGTTTTTGGTATATGTTTGTTTGTGCGTCTTTTTGTGAACACAATAATTTAGAAAGGGAACTCGATAAATCAAATTTCATTTGTGATAATCATAATTATTTGATGATTCCTTACTTTAAATCTGTAGATTTCTATGAAACTTTGGACGAAATCTGTCAAGAGAAATCCTTTTGTATTTCCATCAATGTACGGATGAGCACGGTAACTCAGAAACAGTCTGAGCTAGGCAAATGAATTCATGACTACATTTTAAAAAAGGATGCATGATCCAAATTCTAAGACTTGAATCGAGAATTTTTTTTGTGAGTTTTATTAAAAGTTATTTTGAGATTAAAGCCCGCACACTTTTACGATATTTAAAATAATTGTATAACATCAGTGTGTGAATAGAACTAATCAAATAAAGTCAAAACACAACTCAAAATGAATGGGAATCCGGCCTAGGTGATGTATTTTTTATTATTTGGTTTTTATTTTTTATTTTTTGTTCTTATTTGGTTTAATTATTTGTTTTTGCTTCCACATTTCCAATGGCTTTATTTCGCAAATTATCACTTCATTTTAATTTCTCTTGCTAATTTTTTGTATTTTGAACCAACGTGTCAACCATATTTTAATGCACTTAAAAATTTCTTTACATTTTCTTGCCAGTATAACACATAAAGAATTTAAAAACAACTGCTATTTCTGTTTACAAAATAAACAATCTCAATAAATATTTTATCATTATTAAACTGCTTAGATAAAAGAATCAGTATAAAATAATAAAAAATAATAAAAAATGAACGATTATAGTTTATCTTACTTTGATTTGAAAAGCGACCTCCTTTCTTGAAGATAATTTAAATGTTATGGTTTGACTTTCCTTTTAGAAATAAATTCTTAAAGAGTAATTTATAACTTTTGCGATGAACGTGGACAATAATAATGCTGACAGCATCTGACGATTCATTTGCTACGCTTATTAAAGAAATTGCTTTAGAAAGCAAAAAGATACATTCTTTTCAGAAGACAAGGAATCTTTTGTCTTAGTTTATTTTTATTGAGAAGCACGCTTTGCCAGAGGTAGGCATATCTTATTAAAAAAATGCATAGCACTGAATTTTGGTCACGATTTTGGCATTTTTTACAGTTATGCAATCCTTTGTTGCCGTAAATCTAGGTTTATCGGAGAGATAAACATTTTTTTGTCAGAATGTTTTAAAGCAACCATAAAAAGTATTGCTAACTTTTGCTCTTGAAATCTCCCTACTATAAAAAAAAATTCTCTGACGAAACTTTCTATTTTTAAATTTCAGTTGCTAAGTTGGTTCGGAAATAATATTAAACGGAATGTTGTTAAATTAAATATTCCGGAATATTTCCCGTTTCCGATTTGCTGCTATGTTCATTGTCCTACTATGACTCACGAATCAAGCAGTTAGATGCTTAAATAAAATTTTACTGACTTGAAATTTTAGCATTAGAATAAATTATTCTTTGAAGAATCTAATTAAATAAAAACGCCGGGTACAGCGGACTGAACGTTTTGAACGTACGAACGCTGAACGTACGCCGAGGGTTAAGCAAGGAATAAAACAGCTGCTTGTAATTTAGTAACAGCGACCAAATCAGGGGATAAACCAATTTAGTTATTTAGAAAGAGAGAGATCAAATAAAGGGTGAAAACAAATCGTAAAGAGGAAAAATGGCTACAAATGATGTTGAAAAATTGCAGAAACGGAAAAAATAATACTTGGTAACAAGAGAATAAAATAAATCATAAATATTTTCTTTGAAAGCAAATTTTTTCTTAATACTAAGAAAAATAGTCAGCATTTAAAATACAAAAAATTAGGCACGCACATTAAATTATTTTGTTTACATTTTATCGTAATAATTCACACTCTTTTCTTTCATTTTGCACAATTATTTTAAAATTACTTCCCCCACTTTTTTAATATACAGTACACTGCCATTACGATAAGAAAATACTGGAAGTACCTAATTTGGATATAAGTAATCTGAATTCGGTCCTAGTGTTTATGAATAAATGAAGACATACCAATTATGAGAAATAGAAGTATCCTCATATAAGTTCAGTCGTGGAAAAAAGTATGAAGTCGGACGAAGAATCGCCATATATTTAAAACTACTGCAGTTTCAAACTAGGCAAATTATATTACGACTTAACTTAATGTTACTAAATAATGCACCGAAATATATTTGTAAAAAATCCTGATATTTTTTGGATCAAAATCAGCCGATGGCAGCTTGGAAAAAAGTATAAAGTCGTCTGCTGATTACATCATCTGAAAGAACAAATAAGATGAGAAAACACTGCTCCAAAAAACATTGCATTAAGACCAAAGATAATTTCTTTAAGGCAAGGATGGCAGATCCAGAGGCTCGTCTGCAAGCGAAAATGTCTTCCTCGCAAATTAAAGTTGAGATGCAGTTGCCCTGTACCAGTCGAACACTAGGAAATGCACTGCACAGAACAGAACTCCGTCCCTTACCCCCGTACCCGTGACCAGACCGGTCACTGAACGGTTTGATGGACAAGACACGGGAATTTTATTTAAGAAAAAGAAAAACAAAATAAACAAAAAGAAGGAAACATATACACTATGTACAGCACAGGCATTTTCACGTTTACACTATTAGTTCGTAATAGTCTTCTTTTCTTTGGATGTTGAAATACCTTTCTTTTATTTGAAGGTGGTATGTCCGGTGATTGAGCTACTTAGTTCAGCTCGCTGGGATGTTGAAGGCTAGGGAGGCCGGAAAAGATCTCTGTTTTCGCTAATGAATTTGATAATCCCACGAATTTTCTGCCTGGAGACGAGGTTATTGGCGACCCTTTTTAGCCATTCTTGTTCGAAGTTTGGCGCTGGCTTCCTCATATGCCAAGACACTGTATAGATACACTCCGTGGCATAGTGAAGTGCCGTGCCAATTCCACCACAACTGCAATAATCGCTGTCAGACAGGTGAAATCTTTTGAGGTAGGCCGGGAAAGGTCCATGTTGAGAAAAGAAGATAACATCCTCTCTAATCCAGTTAGTGGGACGGAGACTAATTGAGGGCATGATGTTATAGATTTTCCTGCCTGTATCGCCATTCTTCCATGAGGTTTGCCACTCCTCAAGCATCCTCTTCCGGAGGAGGCCTTTTATGTGCGGTTTAGGAAGCTTAGTATGTGAATAGGGTTGCCCATGTTGTGTTGCGTCTTTTGCCAGTTGGTCTGCTCTCTTATTGCCTATATTGCCTGCATGCGCTTTAACCCAAGAGACTTTTATTCTTGGATTTGAAAGGAGGATTTTGAAAATTTTTCTTGCTGTTTCGTTTGTGCTCTTTGAATTGGAGGATGCCATGATACTTGCTCTATTGTCTACGTGTATTTTAGAGGTATTGTGGTTTGGCAGATGAGATGCGTAAATTGCTGCTGCGTGCAGTTAGTTCAGCTTGAAATACGGTGTTGTCGTTGAGTTTAGCAGACCACTGGTAGGCCGAGATGTCATTGGTCAAGACGCAGAAGGCAACTCCAACTCCGTGTTCGGTTTTCGAGCCATCTGTGAAAATATTTATAATGTCTTTTCGGGCTATATATGCTTCTCCGTCTTCAAAAAGAGATTTGGTTCGGTTTGAGATGTTCTGAAGGATGATTGGACCAGCCTGTTGCCTTCATCTCCAGATCATGCGGTTGGGTATCTGTAATGAAAGGGGGGAGAGGGATTCTTAGGCGATAAATTGAAGTAAACTTGGCTTCGAACTGTAATTGCATGTGTAGGGGAGGGATGCCGAGTATAGTTTGTAACGCTGCCGTTGGGGTGGTGCGATAAGCTCCCGATATATGGAGTAGGAATGGCCTTTGAATCGAAGAAAGTTTCCTCTTCATTTTGAATGTTGGATTTAGACACCAAGCTGAAGATCCGTGGGCCAGCATTCTCTCAATAACCGTTTTATAGAGAGTCCATCTGTGTATCTGAGAGATTCCCCAATTGACACCTGCGATTCTTTTGAGGTTTTGATGCATTTTGATGGCTTTCTCTCCTTGCTTATTAATGTGCTCCAGCCAGTTGAGTCGATCATCAACGTGTATCCCTAGGTACTGAAAAGATTTAACTCTATTTATTTTATACCCGTTCCATGTGATCTTGGGACTTTTTACCATTTTGCTGAATAAGATATAATTTGTTTTTTTCTGTTGAAATGGCAAGTTCATTTTCTGAGCACCAGGAGCTGAATTGGGATATTGCACTTTGCGTGTCTTCTACAAGGCTTTTATTTATATCCGCTTTAATGACCAGCACAAAATCATCTGCGAAGGCTTGTATATGAACGTTATCTGGCCAGACTTGATTGAGTATTTCGTTGGCTACGAGGTTCCACAGGGCCGGGCCACTGCACGAACCTTGAGGGCAGCCTTGCTTTTGTTCCTTTGTGTCACTTTTCTATTTTGAAGAAGGCTGTGAAAGAGTCTATTTGTGTTACTTGGGCAAGCGCTGGCGTCCAAAGTCTTAAGTATGGCTCGATGTTGCAAGTTGTCAAAGGCTCCCTTGATGTCAATAGAGAACACTAAGACATGCTTGCCATTTCTTCTTGCTGTTTTAATATTTCTTAGTAGGTCGTTGATGGCTGTATCCACAGACTTGCCTTCTCTGAAGCCATGCTGTCGGTCGTTCAGGCTGTTGGTGGACTCCAGATGATAAGTCAGCCTCTGAGTCATAAGTTTCTCCAACACCTTCCCTATTGTCGGTAAGAGTGAAATAGGACGATAAGAGGAGGCCAGCCGCTGGTCTTTTCCTCCTTTCTGGAATAAGATAATATTTCCTATTTTCAAGGAATCCGGGAAGCAGCTAAGATGCAGGCACTTGTTGAAGAGGGTTGGAAAGATATTATTGAAGCGCTTATGAATGATTTTAATTAGGAGGTTGTCGATTCCATCTATACCCGGGGCTTTGCCTGACGGAAGATGCTCGATTACCACCGAGATTTCTTGGGGGGAGAATGGAGGATCAGGTGGCTGTATTGAGGTGGTAAGATTGTAATTTGTGGGAATGGCAGGGGAAAGGAAAATCTGGTCCAGGATGTTTTGTGCTGCCTCTTGCAGACTTCCCTTTGGGTCTCCGTTTATCAAGTACGGGATTTGAGATGGGAAAACTGATTTTAGAAACGCCGCCTTGTACTGCTTCACATACGGATGAGAGGCTGCGCTGCAGAATTTCCTCCAACCCATATTTCTTTCTTGCTTAATATGTCTTTTGTACTTCGCTTTCTCTTTCTTAAAGACTTGGTATCTTGTTTGCCTTTCAATTTCCGGCGCCCGTTGTGCTCTCCTTCTTAGTGCTCTAACTTTCTTTTTATGAATTTCTAGCTGCTCTGTCCACCAGTTTGGTTTTGTTATGAGAAGTTGCTTTTTGATTTTGAAACTTTTGTTGCATGCATTTATGATTAATGTTTGCAGTTCTATTGTGGCGTTATTAAGTTCTCCTGAATTTCTGGCTGCTTTTATTTTTCTTTCTAGATGATAAATTTCTTTACCAAGGATATTGAGAAATCTAAGGCGATTCCCATGGCGTGTCTTGTATCTTTTGTAAAATTGATTAGCTACTGTTGATGCAATTGTTGTTTCTATATATCTGTGGTCGCTTAAGGAGATTTCTTCTAGGACCTCCCAATTAATGGAAGAATCTATAAGTGATTGGGAGCATAAGGTCAGGTCTGGCCAGCCAACACTGTTATTTCTCTGGAAGGTTGGAAGAGCATCTGGTTTATTGATGATGTTTAAGTTATTAGCCAGGATAAAGTCCAAGATGTCTTTGCCTCGATTGTCATTTGATCTATAGCCCCAGAGGGTATTATGTCCATTGAGATCAGCGCCAATTATGATCTTTTCCTCTGGTAAGCTGGAGATGATCTCCTGAATTTCCTGGAGAGTTGTATGAACGTCTTGTGCTAGTGAGGAGTAGGCTGAAATTATTGTTATGTGAAATGATGACGTCTGGATTTTAAGCGCTACCATGTTCACTTTTGTTGCCAACAAGGCAGGTTTTAATTTAGGTGAAGGAATTAGGATTGCAGCCTTCTGATTTGAGGAGCTGAATGTTTTCCAGGTTTGAGGGATTCCAGGGATTCCGTTATTATTCATGTATTGTTCTTGCACCAAGATTACATCTGGCTTGATCGTGCTTGCTGTTTCTTGGAGTTGATTGGTGGCTGCCTTTGCTCTAGCTAAGTTGATTTGAAGAATTTTTAGGGGCTCATTTGAAGACTCTGTAGCAATGTTGTAGGGAAATTGAGTGTTTTCAAAAATACTATTATCCGTACTAAAAATAGTCCCTTGTTTTTTTGTATGCTGTTACTTAATGCACTGCACAGAAATACTACTATTGTATATTAGAAATTGAAGTGAAAACCTTTACGTTCTAAGCGGCGTATTGATTCCTATTTAAATTTTGAACGGAAACATCTAACGGCCGGCACTGAATGGAATGATGTGGTCTTTTCGAACGAAAAAAAAGTTTAATTCAGATGGACCAAACAAATTTAAGGTTTATTGGTATGATATGCATAAAGAAAACATCTTTTCTTTAAAACTCCAATTTTGAGGGGGATGTGTCGTGGTTTAGGCCACATTTACAGTCGGAAATTTAAAGCTGAAATTGTTTTAGTCGAACATAAAATGAATTCAGTGCTATATCAGAACATACTGCCAGAAAGTTTGATTATATCAGGAGACTGGAAATTTCAACAAATCAATTCATCAAATGCATATTCCGTGCTCTAAAGAATTCTGTATGAAGGCTAATGAGGTAAAAACTCTTCAAATACCATCTCGGAGTCCCGGCCTGAATCTAATGGAAGACCTTTGGGGCATTCTGGCTCAAAATGTTTACAAGAATGGGCGACAGCACAGAAGCAAGTCTGATCTAACAACCACAATTAACAATTGCTAGAACAACCTTGATCAGGCAACCTTCGAAGCTCTATCTGGTTCTATCAACTGACAATTAATGCAAACAATAGAAAAAGAGGTTCCCACATCACTTACTAAAGAACATATCATATCGACTTTATACTTTTCCCCCCAACTTCAGCTGTATGGTAATTTTACTAGTTTCTTATAAAACTTTACATAAAGTAATTAAATTTTTCTGTCATTTTTGCTGTGTCTTCCTTATATTATGATGTATCTTACATTTCCTAAAATATGCGTTTCCTAAAAATATGATACATTTCTAGTCTTATGTCATCCAATTTTGCGACTATAATGGGGAGTGAAATTATGATGCTTCAGAAGAACGGCATCTGTAACGTTCACATGCAATCACATAAAATCCGAGAACAGATCACAACATATGGTATAGATCACATTGTTGCCCCCCCCCCAAGTTCGTTTTTATTACAAATTTCATTAGAAATGCTTTTCTTTTTCATATGTGGTGCATTTTATTATTAATCGTTCTTTATTTTTAATTTTCTTCAGTTAATCTCGGTCTATTAGAAATATAAATATCATGAATATTAATGCACTTATTTCTTTATTTAGTTTATTCTATTGCAATAACTAAAAAAATTACAACTTATTGAAGCAGTAAGAACGAAAATTTGCAGATTATACCAAATAGCTGATAAAAGTAAATCAAATGAGTCAGACTGTAGTTCCCCCCTACTACATTTGAAATAAAAACCTATGAAATCTAGTCTTAAATATTTCTGATTGGCATTACTTGTAGCATTTTAAACAAATTACGCTATGTTTTCAAAGATAGCGGATGATAACTGATTTTAATAATTCTATTTAACTAATTATGTTCTTGAAAAAAATATTTGGTGATTTTTTTAGAAGTTTTTTGGCAACTCTACTTCCCAGACTGGTTCCTCTTTTGTGTACTTCCAATACATACAAAAAATCAAAAGAACAAATGAAGAATCAACTAATAATGTTAATAATGTCTAAAGCTAATTTTTTAGCTGTTAAGTTTTAATGGTATCAATCTAGATGACTTTATTTATTTACGAGTGTAGAGTAATTAATTAAATGTAAAATTTGCTAAATTACTCATGATCTTAAAATTTGTATACGCGATAAAAATATTTACACGATGGGTATTTGAGGATGAACCTCGTAATTTTGAACCGTGGCCATATGGTTCATATATCTTTGTTCTCGTCCTCCGACCACGATTTAAAATTGGGAGGTCCGTCCCAAAATAGCTGTAAAATGGTAGGTTAATTTAAAATGTTATATAAATCAGTTAAATAGTTATAATTTTAACATTGAAAAGGTTTTTATATTTTCTTTTTATTTCACAACGCATGCTCATTCCTGGTGGCATGCAATCCCCCCCGATAAAAAAAGACCGAAAACTGCAACACTTCAAAAGTCTTCATTTGCTTCAATCTTCATTAATCGGAATAATTGATTTTATTTATGAATTAAGGAGATAAAGAAAAAAAAATGGCAAATCCATATTCGGATGCGTCGAAGAAGAATATATTATATTAAAAAAAATTATATTAAAAATATTATCTTGTGTTCTTTGCTTTTGGGGTAAAAAATTAGAGATAAATCCTCCTAAACTTGTTCTTCCGTGCTGCCATCTAGGGATTAATAATAAAATTCTTTTCATATAAGAAATAAGGATGTGGGCATATTTGCCTTCTTTCTCGTATATGACGTCTACCTAGAAAAAAAGTATTACAATTATCAAAAAAATTCAATCTCGAGATTTTAAGAAATTTCAACCTTTTAAACATTCATGCTTTGAAAAAAGCCATATTTGGAATTATGTTTGTGTGTCTATTAATTAGTGTGTTTGTGAGTCCAAAAGCTCAAACTGACAGGCCTGTTGTTTGTTTGCCCAGGAAAAATAGTTAATATTTATTTGCGTGTGAGTTGAAATGATTGTAATTAAAAATGAGTTTTTAAAAACCAGTAAGTCAGATAAATAAAAAACTACAGCAATCAAATTGACGTCATTGAATCGATATATTTTTGAATTTTAAGAAGTAAGTATGACATTTTTCAAATAATATCGCTGGATAGAAACAAAATTAAGAAAACGAAACAAAAAACTATTTTTCCCCAAACCGTCTTGGGAAAAGGTAAATTTTAATGTGTTAGTAGTGTCTTATAGATGTCAGTCGAGTCAGTTTGCTTCAAATTAAGGTAGTACAATCATTTTTGACCACACGTTATAATCCTCATGTGGTGATAGATATGCGAGAGATTAGAGGGAAAAACAACCCTAATTTTTAAAAAAAACTACAGTAAATTAGAGAATCGCTGATGTTTACGAGACAAAGCCTCTCCGATCATGTATTTTTTCGTTTCCTTATGCCCTCAAATTTGGTATATACAGGGTGTCCACTCTAAACGTAGCCCAACAGCTAATTTATAAACCGTTAGAGTTAGGCATATACTTCCATTTGGAAAAATGCTTTAAATGGTATAAAGAAAGATATCTTATGTTATTTGAGTCAGTAAATGTATTGCTGAAAATATTACGAAGTCTAAAGTTTTCGTAAATTCCTCCGGTCATATTTAGCAAGATAATCTTGATACACTAACAGGGAAAGTTTTGTTCTTCTGCGACTAAAACTGACCGAGTTATGAGAATTTGGTCAATTTTGTTTGAATTTCGTACTTTTAAACCAACCAGCGACCGCATCGAGTAAGCGCTGTGAGTTGATTGGAGGATCTTCCTAGACATGGCAAGTGAAATCGTCTAAAATAATCTAAAACAGCGATATTCAAAGCTTCATAACTCGGCGAGTTTTATTCGCAGAAGAGTGAAGCCTTTTTCTTTAAAATCTTAGCGTGTCAAGAATATTTTACTAACTATGACTAATAAGACCGGAGACTGTATAAATATTTAGACTTCGTGATTTTTTTCAGCAGTACATTTATACAGGGTTCCCATTTATATCCGTAAGCCCCCCCCCGTAACGTCCAAACGGTGACAGCTTAGGTATGTGGCTGGGGTATGAAATAATAATGCCTCGTACACAGAACCCATCTCATTACAGAGTATTGAAAAGAGACGACTGTTTAGGCTGTTCCTTTTAATCTAATTAATTAATCCTGTAATATCTTGTGCAATTTTTCACCAATGTCTTTTTCAACAAGAACTTCTCTATGTATCATGCAATGGTTGAACTCTGTAGGGGGGCAATTTTCTTTATTAACCTTCTTAGTCTTTTATTACTACATGTTAATGCTGAAGCACCATCAGTGCAAACCGCGACACAGCGTATCCAGGTAAGGGTATTTGTTTGAAAATATCTATTAATAATTTCAAATATTTTCTCTCCTGTTTTCCTTCCTTCCAATGTTTTACAACATAAAAAATCTTCTGATATGTTTTCTTCATAAACGTTTCTTAAAACAATTATTAAGACAGCTTAGTAATGTCGGTAGTTTCGTTAAGTTGTAAAGCAAATACGGGAGAGATTTTTAATCGATTTAACAAAACTGATTGCAAAGTGCTTGAAATGGCGGAAATTCGGCGAGAAACGGGTTTTCTTGATAATGGTACCGTTTTTAAATAGTTACCATATTTTTCTATATGCATAATTGATGCCATTTTAATTGCTGAAGGAAGAATGAGTGATTCTCCAATTGTGTGCTGTTTTAAATTTTTCCCTATTAAATATAAAATTTCTAAGGATGTCCGTAAAGCTTTCTCTGGAATTGTAGTGTATTTTTCAAAAATACATTTTGATTTTTCATGCTTTAAGCTCGTTTTCAGATATTTTGCTAAATCTTTATGTTTGGTTTCCTTTGTCTTTTTAATTTAGCAGGTTTTATTCTTTTATTTGCTAATTTATTCCTTCAGTTAACACACAATGGATGTTCTCCCCCATTAACAACGCAATATGTAGATCCATATTTAATAAACTCTTCTTGATATGTTTTCAATTTTTTATTAGATAACATATTTCGTCTCATATTTTTTGAGGTAGAAACATTGTTATTGGATTCATCCATAATTTTTTATAGGTTGACTCATCATTTTCATTAGTATTGTCATTCTTTTCATCTTTTACGTTGGAGGAAATTTTTAGACATTTATCCATTATGAGGGTATTAAAGCTAAGATAAAATTATATACAATATCTTTGTAGTTGGTCAGTCAAGTGCGACTTCCGCGCTGGAAGAAAAATATAGTCCAGCATTACTCTGTATAAATCATGCTGATTTGTAACTCAATCAGACAAAAATTAAAGAAAAGAAAACTCGCATAAAAAAAAGAAACATCTTATTATACCAACAGTATATGATGGTTATTTAAAATAAAACAATACAACGTTCAAGTAAAAATTTACACTTGGAATTTAATGGGTAAATATCTCAACAGGTGTTGCCAGTCGCGCATATATCTACACTATATGCCCAAAAGTATCCGGACACTTGCAGATTTTCACATTTTTAAAAATTTCTCCCGAATGGTTTAACTGACTGCCTTTAAACTTCGGACATGTAAAGAATAGACAATAACTAACATTTTACATTGAAGATTCGGTCCCGAGGGTAATTAGGAGACCGTCTACAAACTGATGAAGACGAAAAAGTATTTGGCCCACCTCGCTTTACAGAATACTGATAACAAGATGAAACTTTCAGAAATGGTAATGTGTAAAGTGAATAATATTCACAGGAATTTTCGTAAACTCAGCACTAATATTTTGGAAGATATAAAGGTTTTCTTTAAAAAGTCTCAAATTTTCCCACATGTTTTTTGCTTATAACATGCAGAGTTTTCTGTTATATTATACGAAACTCACAGAAATGATGACAATATGTTAGAGAAGTATTTTGTAAAAATTTAAAAAAGAAATATTTAATATTACAGAAATTATGAGCAGTTTTAGTAAATAATGTTTTACTGCGCATGCGCGAAACATAGTGTAATTTTTCTTTCACAACTTTAAAGCCAGACATATAGGGCAGCTTATATAAAAAAAATTCAGTTCAATATCATTAGTATTCAGAAAGATATCGGCATTACAACGAGCAGAATCTTAGCTCCTGTTGAAAAGAAGCTAAAAGATGAGGGGTTGTACACAAATTGATATTTTTTAAACTTATATCTTTAAATAGTTATATTGAATTGTATAATGGTTAGAATTTGCTGAATACCCATGAAGACTTATCAATTACATGCATAACTTAAATTCCAGCTAATTAGGCACTATAAATAACAAAAATTTTATTACTTTAATTATATTATTTACATGATTATTAACAAGTTACATATTACCATTTTACGTCTAAGCGATATTTTTAAATATATTTCTTTTATGGCGAAACGATTTTTTTATCTAATTAATTTCTTTTCTTAAAATATTTTAATAATTCTGCATATATATTTTTATTCGTTACGAATATTAAATGTGTTCATGGGTATTCAGCAAATTCTAACCACTATAAAATTCAATATAACTATTTAAAGATATAAGTTTAAAAAGTATCAATTTGTGTACAACCCCTCATCTTTTAGCTTCTCTTTGACAGAAGCTAAAATTCTGCTCGTTGTAATGCCGATATCTTTCTGAATACTAATGATATTGAACTGAATTTTTTTATATAAGCTGCCCTATATGTCTGGCTTTAAAGTTGTGAAAGAAAAATTACACTATGTTTCGCGCATGCGCAGTAAAACATTATTTACTAAAACTGCTCATAATTTCTGTAATATTAAATATTTCTTTTTTAAATTTTTACAAAATACTTCTCTAACATATTGTCATTATTTCTGTGAGTTTCGTATAATATAACAGAAAACTCTGCATGTTATAAGCAAACAACAGGTGGGAAAATTTGAGATTTTTAAAGAAAACCTTCATATCTTCCCAAATATTTGTGCTGAGTTTACGAAAATTCCTGTGAATATTATGAACTTTACACATTACCATTTCTGAAAGTTTCATCTTGTTATCAGTATTCTGTAAAGCGGGGTGGGCCAAATACCTTTTTGTCTTCATCAGTTTGTAGACGGTTCCCTAATTGCCCTCAAAACCAAATCTTCAATGTAAAATGTTAGTTATTCTCTATTATTTACATGCCCGAAGTTTAAAGGCAGTCAGTTAAACCATTCCGGAGAAATTCTAAAAAATGTGAAAATCTGCAAGTGTCCGGATACTTTTGGGCTTATGGTGTATATTGTAGACAGAGGTTACAGTGAATCAAAACATACAGATATCGGAGCTTACTTAAAAAAGTGCAAAACAAGTACAAAATTAATTATAGTGATTTAATATTGTTATGATTTAGAATTCAATCGGTAATCACACATACATTTTTTTTCATTGTGCTTTACTCTGATTGGTTGATCTCTGCCTAAAATTTATATATCTATCTATCTTTCTTTAGTAAATAATAAATTATTCTTTCTCTCTTTTTTTCGCGCGCTCTGATTAGCGAAGGAATATCATTTGATGGCATTTGTCCTTTCTTTTTTGAAGCGGATTGAAAAGAACTTTGGAATGAATAGGAAATAAAAGCTTCTGTAGCTGAAAATCCCATAAAACCCCATTAATCAATCAACCAATCAATATTCTTTATCTGGCTTCGTTCCACGGCTAATGAATTTCTTCAAAAAATATAATTATGTTTAACTTTACTTATTCTAAAGATGGAAAATTTTATAGTTAAAAGTTACAATTATTTTTTTATTTTCCAAAATTCAGCTTACTATGATTTTGAATTTGTACTCACACATAAACTACAAAAGTAGCCCTAGTTTAGGGCCACCATCTGTAATACAAAAACAGAACTAATGCTTCCTTCACATGTTTTAAATAGTAACTACCCTGGTAACGTTTCCAACAAAATATCAGTTGAGGATAATTAATTTTCGAAAAAAATCAAAAATAATTTTAAAAAACTAAATACATGCAAAAATATTTTAGAAAAAAGTTTTTTATAAATATTTTAATATCTATATTGTTTTTCTTTAATTGTTTATTATTGCCCTCCGAGAACGCTACTGAAGTGTTCTATACTTAAAAAATGTGTTAAGCGCATATTCGATTGCAGTTTTTACTTAAATTTAACAAAAACAGAATATAAACAGAATTAAAGAATGCACTTGGATGAAAGTAAGAAGCAGCAAACCGAACTACTGAGGCACCGACTTAAAGAAATGCACGGTTCTTGCGGTGACCACAGTATAAAGACTAAATAGCAAGGCATGGGCACATCTAGATTGAACAAGCTGTCGCAAAGATGGCTACTACTAAACGTCAGGCCGACCCAAGTTGCAAATGAATTACACTAGAAAGCACGTAGAGAGCATTTTAATTTTAGAATCACCTTTTATGAGTATGTTTGCAGGTTACCGAAGAGAACATACAATAGTTTTTGTAAAAAAATTAATCCATTTTTATAAATAATATTATTAATTTTACTATTTTACTGGTACCTGATAATTTTTGAAGAAAAGTCATATATTTTTTATTGTCAAATAATTTTCTTTGTATTTGGCGACCCCCAAAGATTTCCTCGCTTTTCTCGCGGCCCCCAGTTTGCGCACCACTGCTATATAGGACTTAAAAGTAATTTTTAACTTGCGCAGCTTTAACTTAAAAAACATTCTGTAACTGATGCCGATGACTGACGGATTTTCTTCCTTTCTATCTCAGAAGTAATCGTTTTTAAATTTTTTAAATTAATTTTTAATTCAATGTCTTGTACAATTTTTATCTGTGTTTTGTGTGTCGTTTGATGTGCAGTGTTGTTTGTGTGTGTGTCTTGTTTTTATATTGTGGGGTTTTAATATTTGACTTATTTATATATCTGATTTATACTGCTTTTTCTATGTTTATTTGTTTCTTTTTTCAATACTTATATATTTTTACTGTTCCTTGCTTGCCAGAGCAATTTTTAAATTTATTCCATTAGAGATGTTTTTATATTTTATATGAAAAGAAAGAGCCTTCATTTTGTCATACTTTATTTTGTGAGTATCATTCGCCGCACTTGGTGGTCGAGTATATGTAAATCAAGCTACTCTCTCCCCACCGAGGTGTGTCGAACCATGTTTATACTCCCATCTCTCTTGTATCTAAAAGTACTGCCCAGATATGGGTAATAATTAAAAAAATCAATAATAAAAATCAACCTAATAAATCCCGTCCTCCGCATGCTGGTGGGGCGGCGCTCTCCCCGCTGGTCCTTTCCCGGTCTTGCACCCTTCATGGGTAGGCCGGGCCAGTGTGGGTATTTTTACACAACACCAGCGGGAGGACGTTCGGCCCCTACATATAATTTAACGTGCAACAGGCCCAATACACGACGGATTCTCAGTGGAATTGGGTTCGTACTTGGAACCCTGTGACTCCGAGGCCAACCCCTTACCACTAGGCCACCGCGGCCTCAATAGCATAATGGAATCTGAAAAGAATGAAGTGTCAAAAACTGTATTTGCAGCAGAAATATGTATTATGTAACAGGTATGTGCTATTTTATTGCATGTAAATAAACGTGGAAGAAATCATGTAATTTTCTATTTACATTTTGGGTCTTCAGAACGAACTAATATAATTCCCATTAAAGTCTTTGGTAAATCAATGATCGGTTAAAGAACAATTGGGGTAACTTTGAAAGGATTATGTGAGATCCGAATCACCTAGTTCATACCACCATTAAATATACATACGTGATCCCATTTGGAGCCAAAATTCATAATTTAAGTAGTCTTGATCTAGGTCATAGTGCAAACAGAGTATTTTTACTCATAGAACACATTACCCATGGAACAACATAAGATCCAAGTATAAAATATATTCAACCGTTTAAAACTGATTATTTTTATATAAATGAGGCGCAGTCGATTCTTCATAAAAGCATTCGTTTTCATTCTCATACTTGAGAAATTTATTTGTCGTTTCAACCCTGAGAAATATTGACCGTTATTGAATAAGATAGATCCGACATCCGGCATTGATTTGACTCATCGGAATTGAACGATTTTAACTTAAAACTATTTGCTTTCCAGGGCAATGAATTCGGTGTCCCAGTTACGTTTCGCAAGCGGAAGTTGGTTTGAATAATGGAAAACATACTCATTCTACGAATTCAACATCCACCAACAGTTCTAATTTATAATTTATTTTTCGCTATTATAAATCAGAGTTTTGTAAGAGAAATATTTTCATCACAATAATGCAAACCTGAGTTTATTTTTTTTGCATCATTACATAAAAGTTGCCCCTTACTAGAATACGAAATATATGCCCATCGAAAATAGAAACATTTATTATGGAAGAAGATGAATCATTGCATTAAAAGCAGAAAGCAAAAAATAAAAATGGCGAAGTTTAGCTTTTTTGTGGTCAAAAGGCATTTTGGGCATCATAAATTTATTCTATAGAGTATTTTATCTAGTATATTGTTCTCGTAAACCTAGTTTCCCCTGATGAATTTATCGCCCTCCGGATGTAGGTCGCAAGGATGGGAATTTTATGAATGAAGTTTTATAGTAATACTCCATTCAGCTTCTGGTCTAGATAATGGGTTTGATAGGAAATTTTCAATGACGCTAAACAGCGAATTTTTTGAATTTTACGCTGTTAAAAATGCCTGAATTACCTTCATCCATTCTGTGCTAAGCATTTTCACATCTTTACATAAAAAGTTTACCAATAATTCAGTAAAATAGGTTAATGATGTTTTGAATTATTTAAAATTTTTTCGATGAGTTAATAGTTATAATAATATAATGAAGAAAAAGAATTATAGAATAATTAACAAAATAAACATTTATTACAACTATTTTAAATTTCTGGTAACATGATAAAGGAAATCGGTTTCACTTATATGAATAAATAATCTTTGAATGAGTAGTCAATTATTCGTACAACTCTTCAGCAAAATTTTGTTGTTTCATTATAGTTTGAAGGAACACAAGAATAGTGCTTTTAAAATGCAATTGCTGCTGCATGTTCTTTGGTTAATTTATTTTCATAAAATTTTTAACACAGATAAGCCAGTTGGTTGGAAACGTTCCACAAAAGGCGATGGAAGTGTTCTTTCTTCGACTTCATTGTATACTTGCACAATATGACGCGTTTTGTGCTTCGTAGTACAGTGAAGAAAAGTGAGTTTGCATTGGGAGCCTCTTCCCTTAGAACCATTGAGTCCAAAATCTGAGACATATCTACACAGAGGCGGCCCTATGCAACTTTACCAACATGGAAAGGCAATAATATGGCGATCTCCCGTCTTCCAACACATGTATTTTTAAAATTCTAAAACGTCTGCATTCTAAATGCCAAACAAACTTTTATTCTGAAATGAGAGTGTGTATGAGTAAATATAACTTAATAATATTATGGTAAGAATTTTTAAACTTCAGAAATATTTAAGATTATAAAGTAGTCTTCTTGAAACTAAAATAATATGTTCGACAAATTTAATTTTAAAATATGTGACTTCATTTTAAGGCAATGTTATAAATTCTGTCCAAAAATTTATCTTTCTTGACTTTTTATTTGGAAAATCTTTCATCACCTCAATTTCAGTATTCTGCAAATCCTGTTAAATTGGCATGGTTGATAAGCCAGATAGTCGCTCCAGAGATGTAGTGGATTTCAGATTTTTGATAAGTTTCAGTTTAGAATAGTTTCTCTCATCATCAGCAACAGGCTTTGTGAAAGTCAATAAAATCCTCAGTGCTGCTGGTCTTAATGATAGTATTCATAATAAGGGGTGAGGACAGCAATACGAAATGGAAATTATTTGCTTTTTGCCGGATTTCTCACGCCTATTTAAACTTTTTTTCCCTTCACACTCCCGCTTTAGCGCCATGGCAGTGGAGTACCAGCTACTTTTGCCGCCCGGAACGAACTTTCATTATGCCGCCCTTCCTGCACAAGTTCCATAAACCTCAAAATAAAAAAATAAATTCCAGGGGAAAAATTGATTTCATAACGCAATTCGTCGATTGACGCCCTTGATCTCTGCAGATAGGTTATGAAATCGTGCTTTCACCATCAGGATTTCTTTCACATACCAGCAATTTACCGAAAAAAGGGCTAAAAATATTATTTAATTACAATAGATATTTTTTATGTACACAATGATTGAATTAGTTTCACTGCTCTTCTTAGTTATAAAATTGTTTTCATGCATGTCTAATTTTGCCGCTTCTTTCTAAATGCCGCCAGGGGCGGATGGCCCCCACGCCCCCCATAGGTACGCCACTGCGTCACGGGCAATTGCCGTGGAATTGTCTGGATCTACAATTCTAGAAATAAAGTTAAATGCAACAAACAAATTTGTGACGATTACAATACTTTCTCTTTGTATACTTCGTACACAAGAAAATAACAAGACAAAAAATGCCACTTCTAACATGCTCTTTAATGCAATGACTTCCCTGAAGAAATTTGTTGTATATTTTGGAGGAAGTCACCAACATTTCAGTTATGCCACTTTTGACGTATTAATAATAGTTGATAGTCCAAATGTAGAGAGATTAGTTAGAAGATTTTAAATATTTTTATTCCTTGTTTAGGAAAATTCAACTGGTTATATTTATGATAAAGGCTTACCTTTAATGGGGCGTTTTCTGACAAAAGTTTAAATCATTAAGAAACACGGCTGAGTGACGTGACTGACACACGCGGAAAACGAATGTCAGTAACTTCTAATATGCTGATACACCAAATTAAATCAGTAAGAAACATGACTAGAGAAAAAAAACTTTCAAATGTCATAGCTGACAAGTAATAGTGTGGCAACTGTGTGAAATAATATTTGCAATTTTAAAAGAGAATTAAATTGTTTTAAAAACATGTATTATCTACAATATGAAACAGAAAATATATATGTGTCAGTCTGTCTGTCGGCCATAAGAACTCCTCCTAAACGGTGAACATGAAATTTGCATATGAAATTCTGAAGTACAATTCTAAGGCAACTGTGCTATTTTCAACTTTCATAATTAATTGATTCTTAAGATATTTCATTAAATAACGAAAATTAAGTTATTTTTAGCTTTTTTCTCCAATTATTTCTAAAATATTTAGCGCAGGAAAATTATTTTTACACCATCTTAACGAGAAACATTTACTTTTTTAATGATACCAACTCCATTGAGGTCCTATTTTCCTGTAACTGTAATTAACGTCTCAAAATTCATTTTCAACTCAATTTGTAGCAATCCTTTCTTATTCTTATAAAATTAATTCAAGCCGATTTACTGTTTCATCACATCCTTCATTCACGTGCATTTGCCAATGGGGTAGGTCTGTGTTGCAGTTGTTTCGGAACCTCCGGGGGCTTGATAAGAAAATTCCTTGCGGCTTCGAGACCTGTCTTTGCCGAAACCCTGCCATTTAAGTGCGCGTGGGGCATGGGTTTTCTTCACGAATGGGAAAGGAAGAAACCGGTCCAAGAAATGTTAGCTTTGGATGCTTTCAGAACATTTTTGTTGATCCAAATCGAATAATTTAAAGTCGCAATAAGGGAGACAAATGATATTCAATTTGCTGTATTTACTGAAAATTTTCGATCTCTATCCAGTTTTGGAGATAATCCGTAGAAGGTCATACTGTAAGTCCATCCTTGCGTATGTGAGCAATATAAATAAAAAGCACAGCAAGGTGAATGACTCACCAGAAAAACATTCACCAGAAAAAAACCCATAGATGTTGACTCTATTCCATTTTACCATTATATTAATAAGCTAAACATAAAACACGCTATATCTTCGAAGAATAGATTATGAGAAATCGAAGTGAGAACATTCTTGACTTTTTTCAAAAAAAAATTCTGAAAATATTGGTATTTTTAAAAAAAAATAAGTTCACAATTCATTTAGCTTGAACGCAGCTCATGAAAAGGCTTAAATTGAATTTGGTAACCCCTGAGAAGGAGTGTGTGTACAGAAAAATTTAAAAGTGCTCATGAATTTAGGCATCTGAGTAATTCAAGATTTCCAGGATGAGGAAAGAAACATACCACTTTTCTTTCCAAATAAACCACTTTTAATAATGAAATGAGAAAGCGCCGTTGTCTCTCATTCACTTCTTTAGGAGATACTATCAAACTGAACTCAATCGCTCTCGCTTTCGAGTGCTACGTTTCTGAAGAAAGGTTCAATATTTGATGCAGTTACTACACGACGGCGGGTAATTGGTGGCAGCGTCCCGTCCTCCGAAACAGAGGGCATTGGGGTCTCGATTCAATTTTTCCGAAACCTAGCTGTGTATGGAGTCGCGAGGACATGATTTCTTAACACAGAAATTCGGTCAGGAAAATAACTGTCCGATGAAAAGGTAATTTTGGATGTTTTTAGAATATTTTTGCTAGTTCCATTCAAAGTCCATAAATAACATAAATGATTTCCAATATATTAATTTTACCACAAAATTGAAATCTTTATCCAGCTGGAGACATATTCCGTTAGAGGGCATGTAAGCGTATTTAATATTATGCCTGACAAAAGCATGACTGCAACATAATTATTGTATATCAGTGTATGATATCAGGTAAGTGCAACAGTAAGATGTTGCGCTACTTTGAATTTGATTTTTAGAAATAGTTTAGAGAGAGACGATTACGAGAAGTGATGAGTACGGTACGATTGAACGAAGTTACGTTGTATGCAGTTACGAAGTGTAATGGTTTTGCTAAATAAATGTCTGTTTTGTCTTAGAAGAAGTCTTATGAATGTCAATCGATAAGCCAACAAAAATCAGAAGTGGGATGAATTAGAAACCTGTGACTGAAATTCTCATCGACAGTTAAGTAAGACGGAAGGAGTTTGAAATTTAAAGTACGTTACGAAATTTTTTTTGTCGTTATTTGTAAATAAAAGTGAAGTAAAGTGCGAAAATGTCTATTTTCGCTGGAGCAAGAAAGTGCGATTTGAAGATATTGGCTGAAGAACTTGGAGAAACGGTCAATGACAGCCATAAATTGAAGGATTTGAAAAAGATTATTTTGGCGAGCAAAGAATACGATGAAGAAAGCGCCAAGGAATGGTTGAATACGATAATCAATGAAAGAAAAGAAAGAGAAGAAAATGAAATTAGAAAAGAAGAAATTGCTGAACGAAGACGCCAAGACGAAATCCAAATTGCTGAACAGAAAAGGCAAGAAGAAATTGAACTAAGAAAACTAGAATACGAGGAACGGATGCGGAAGGAGGAACAAGAAATTGAACTAAGAAAACTAGAATACGAGGAACGGAAGCGGAAGGATGAAATGGAATTCGAGCTGCAAAAAATACGCCTTGGAGCAGAAGGTAGGTCTTTAAACTCAAATTCCGTCGCCAGTCAAAATGTAAACAGTATGCAAATTAAGCCAAAGTTAGAAATTCATCATTTGATGCAAAAATTTAATTCCGATGAAAACGACATAAGTTTATATTTGATTATGTTTGAACGTCTGGCCAAACAAGCTGAAATATTAGAAAACACTTGGGTAACTCATTTGCTTGGCTTATTGCCGTATGACGTTGCACAGTTAATCGCCAGAGAACCAGATGAGATTGCAAACGATTATGGCGAAGTTAAAAAGATATCGTTGAAACGGTATAATTTAACGTCAGAAAAATTTCGCCAAACGTTTTTTAGGCATAATAAGAATTTAGGAAGAACCTGGAAGAACTTTGCCTATGAATTCAGAAGTTTTTGAATGGGTCAATGGAGTTAAAGCAGATTGTTTTGAAAAGTTGAGCGATCTTATCATAACGGATCAGATTAAACGTAAAGTATCCCAAGAAATAAAAGATAATTTTATAGATGACTGGTCTAAGCTGAATTCGCCAGATGATTTAGTTGAAAAACTGGACGATTGTGATACTTTAAGGTCAACGTTAAGGAGTAAACAACCGCGAAAGGAATGACATTACGACAAGCAGAACTCCTTTAAAAATGATTCAGCTTTTACAACCAACGAAAAGAAAAAGCTGTACGGTATTACACATAACGAGAGGGGTGAATAAAAATGCTTCCACTGTTCTAATTTCGGGCACATTGCAAGGAACTGTTCGATGCCAAAATCAGTTTTAACATGCAGAGAAGGTAATGAAACAGGCCATAAAATTATAAACTGTGTTGCCAAGGAAACGAATCATGCAAGTGAAGAGAGCTTATCTGTTAGACTAGTTGGAGAGAATTCAGACGAGAGTAATTCATTTTTGAAGAAAGCGAAAATTAATAATTTTGATAACGTGCAAGCTTTAATTGATACAGGAAGTTCATGTTGTCTCTTAAAGATTTCAGTTGCTCAGAAACTTAAACTGAAATTTGAACGCGCTTTCAATAAAATATACGGTTTTGGAAATCAAAAGATGCCTGCATTATCGTCTATTGGAAGAATTAAAGCCGATATTGAAGTTGATAGTGTAAAGGCCGAAAACATAAGCATATACGTTGTTCCTGACGATGCGCAGTCAGTTGATCTTATCATCGGACGGACATGGCTTGATGTTCCTCATATTGCTTATACAAAAATAGGAGAAAGAGTCCACATTGGATACCGGGAAGATGAACTATTTAGAAACTTTCCGATTGATGAAAAAGTGAATCCAGTCTGCCTTGAACGTCTTGAAATAGCTCAGTCAGAGAGTGAAAGTTTGCAGATTAAAGACACTTCCCAGCAAAAGATAATGGGCAATTTAGCGGATGATCTTAAAATGGTAAAGAATGAACTGCGACTTCTACAAGGAGATATTAAGAACTTGAAGGAAGAACGACAATCGTTGCTTCTTCAAATCCAGAAAAAGAATAAGAATATCGACAACTTGAAAAGCATCAACAATTCTTTAGTGAAAACGAATTCATATTACGTCAAAAAACAAGTCAGGTAAAGTATCGCTTCGTAAAGGAGACATCGTGGCAGTTAGAAGAAAACCTAACACAACAGGTGAATCAACAAAGACGCAAACACGATACCGAGGACCCATGGTTGTCACAGAAGTACGCCCTAGTGACAAATATAAAATCTCACAGCTAAAACCTAGAAATGGAAAGTCCTTATGTTACAAAAGTTCATGTCAGTCAGTTAAAGGCCTGGAGAAGCTGGAATGAAGATGATGATGACTCTAGTACAAATTCTCATAATGAACCTGAGATGCAAAGATCCAAACGAACTGTACGAAAACCACTGCGTTATGGAGATTTTATGCCGGACAGATAGAAAAAAATTAACTTTTTTTAAATGTTATATTTCACCTTATTTTATCTTTTGTGGATGTATATTTGCTTTGTTTTTGTAATGATATTATTAAATGTAAACAAAATGTGGTTCAATTGAGGTCAATTGAAAAGTCAGGATGGTCGAATGTAAGCGTATTTAATATTATGCCTGACAAAAGCATGACTGAAACATAATTATTGTATATCAGTGTATGATATCAGGTAAGTGGCAACAGTAAGATGTTGTGCTACTTTGAATTTGATTTTTAGAAATAGTCTAGAGAGAGACGATTACGAGAAGTGATGAGTACGGTACGTTTGAACGAAGTCACGTTGTATGCAGTTACGAAGTGTAAAGGTTGTGCTAAATAAATGTCTGTTTTGTCTTAGAAGAAGTCTTATGAATGTTAATCGAGAAGCCAACAGGCATACCGTTAATTTATTCGTGTGGACCTGGACTCGAAAACGCAGGAAACTCGATAAGTTAAACATGTAATAAAGTTTTATTACCGAAATTGTAGAACTTAAATCTATTTATATCAGTATATTAGAAACCTAAACACAAAATGCGACATATTGTGGAACAATATGACGAAATAGAGAAAAAAACGCTCCCATCATTGTTCAGTACATTTTTTGAAAACAATGGGAATGTCATCCTCTCTACTTGTCGTATACAAACCTAATAGGGCGAGTTTTGCATTTAGCATTTATAGTGTACCCACGATAGCCGGGTAATTATTGAGTAGGCTCAGCTACAACAATCGAGGGCAAATATTTATTTACACTCTATAAAGAGGATTACAATATACATTTCCCCTCTGTGAGCTCATTAAATTTAGAGATTCACCTTTCAAGAAACAACATTCAATAAATAAAATTTTCAATATAATTAGGTTTATTCTCGCCAACAGTCATCTCTTCAGTCCAGATTCTTAATCAGATGATCCAGATGCTTAATCAGATGATCCAGATCCTTAAAAATCAGATCTGTCAACTTCTCTCTCCTACTCCATTCTTTCATTGATTACGAAGTTGAATAATCAATATCAACATCCAAGTTTGAAAATGGAATTTTAATATAAACATAATAATATGATGATGGTCAAACAATAGACCCAAAAAATATTCCTCAAGGCAGAAAGTCTTTCTAATGACACCATGAACACTTCTGTTATTATTCTGTTATCTTCTTTGTTTTTATTCTGTTATGTTATCTTCTTTGTTTTTATTCTGTTAGGTTACCTTCTTTGTTTTTATTCTGTTATTTGTTTGTTCCTTCTTTAGTTATATAATTTATTTCAAAATTTTTTTTTAGGTTGCTAGATTGGTTTTTAAAATTTTTCTTGTGTGCTTCCACTTCATGTCCATCTAAACCGATTACGAAGAATCATAAAGATTCTAGCTCCGAGGACATGAAGTGGTGTTATATATATTTAGAGATTACGTACAAGACTTCTGAATGCTGCGTGACCACTCGATACACGTCTATACAGAGCTACTACCAGAATCCAACTGACGTTTTAGGTGCAGTTCACAGTTAAGAAGAAAGAAGTCTGGAACCATCCAGAATTCCCACTTTCACTATCACAGAGAGTCATCAATCACCATGCGGTCATTTGACCGATAGTGTCCACTAACATCTGGAAAAGCAGTCCAGCAGGCAGAGCATTCTCACCAGCGGGTGGTTGGCTTATGAGAATTAGGCAAGATGGGCCATCAATTTTCGGGTCAAAGACGTAAAGAAAATAATAACGGAATTGAACAAGCATGCTTAAATAGCAAAAATGCATTTAGATGCATTATGGGACAATTAAGGGAGCGGTATGTTTGTATCGATAAATATTTCTAAACAGACGCATGGTGCTCATGTGTTGTTTGTGCCTTCGCACCGATGGTTATATGAAATTGGATTTTTCAAGATTTATGAGTATTGTAGATGAGATCAAACATCATGGGCACCTACTAGAGAAGAAGTTGCAACTGAACACAATCCTTGTGTAAATAAAAGACATATCGCAAGCCAGTGCGTTGCGAGTGTTACATAAGAAATCATTGCAATTTGACATTTTTAAACGGTTCAAAACAATGGGAGCTGGGGATACAGGAAACGAATGGATTCTCACGTTTGTAGTTACAAGTTTGTATTTTGCAACATGTGCTTCATTAACTGAATCATATTTTCATGAGGAAGTGCTATGAATGTTCATTTTAAAGTCAACGAGATTTCGCGAACACGTGTAGAACATTGGTTCACCGTAGATGTATAGGTAGATATTTATCAGAGATGACACTTTTTGTATAGCTAGTGAGTAATATTCCAGCTTAAATGTTCTCGAGTACAATTGTTTTGTTTAATGGTTCATTCTGATGTGCCTGATCTACCCTAACAATTTATCGGAGCCCCTTGGAATCACCCTATATTTTATTGGTTCGAAAATATTACTGCTACAAAGGAAAAGAATATTATATTCTCGCGTCTTGCCATTGTATAGAAATTATTTTTTTTTCTTTATTGCTGATAGGAACGCAGAACACAACTTTATGATTTTCATGATTTACATTGGAGATCCACTAGTACATTATGGTTTTTGAAAAACATAATGCAGTAGAGCTCCAATACAACAGACTTTTGATTTATTATAATAATTTTCTCCTTTCGAATAGAAAATTTATCATGGGTTTCATATCAATAATAATAAACTGGTGATATTTCGGGTAACTTGTATTAGGATTAAATTCGAATATAATAAAAGCAGAAATTGGGGTTTTGAATTATTTTACATTAGCAGACTCAAATTCTCTGAAAGCGCTTCTCGCTTATAAGAAGTTTCTATAGACTTTTTTCGGCGAATTTTTTCGAACAAAAGTTCTGAAACTTCCTTTGAGGGAATATATCTTTTTTTCCTTTTTTTCTATCATCATCTTTGGGCAATGACCTCCCGATTCGATATTTGCAATTAAGAAGTTATTTTTAGCAGAAATGGTTCAAATAGAGTATAGGTAGACTCTATTTCTTTTACCTGTGAGAGAAAAGTGATGAATTCGATTTTTAAGTTCAAATATTTTCAGCTAAGAGCTGGAAATTATTTTTAAATGTTTAAGAATTAAATGCGAATAAAAATAGTAATTTTAAATTTAAAACGTCTTTTTATACTGGAATTTATTTGAACACACTATAAGTTTCATAGAAAATTAATTCTTTGGTTGGAGAAGACACAAAAAGCGAATCGCAATACTTGTTATAATTCAGTCACGTGGCCACTTTTAATGTGGTTGCTATGAAAATGTAGCTGTAAATATGAAAAAGATGATTACAGTTCTGAAAACAAATAAATAATGAAGAGACTAAAATAAAAACGCTGTATGAATAATTATGGAAAATGCCATGATGAAGTTTGCCATGATGTATTAAAAATAATAGTTTTTGATAAAAATTAGATGATTATTTAAACGAATTCATTTTTATAAATTAATAATGATCACTAAAATGTTAAAATAAATCCGTTAAATTCAACTAATGGAAGCAGACTTAAAAAATACTCTTTTCACGTTAAAGCATTTTCTATTCTGAGAGAAATTGAAAAACACATTTTGTGTTGGAAAACATATAGAAATATTAAAGAAGCATATCGGAGAGAATATAAATCAATAATTTATATTCGTTGCTTCGCAATCGGTTTTGTGTCAGGATAAAATGTCTTTTTCTATGATACAATACAAATAAACAATTATATTTTCTATGCAGCATTTTCAAATGTGGTAAAAATAAATTATATTAATGAAAAGCTGAATATTGAAGGTTTGATTATTTGGCAAACTCAGAAAATAGAAAAAAAACTCTGATAAACTCCTTTTTGTTCAATATAAAGAATTTTCACCACTATAGCTATCATTTATAAAAATGAATAAAATTTCCGTCACTTATTTCATGCGAATTATTTATTTCCATTTCACATTAGGAGAAAAAGTAAGCACTTATTAAGTTATATTTTTTGCTCATTTTTAAAGATTCTCATAAATGATGAAAATATGATATAATTGCTTTGTGTCTTGTATTTATTTTCAATATTCGTAATCTGTTAAAAGGATTTGTTCTTTTACAGTTTTTATACAGTTTTTAAAGATAGTTCATTTTTAATTTCTAGACTGTGAAAAGTGTTTGCTATTTTTCTGTTTCCTGAGCTCTGAACAGTCAATAAATATTTACACAAAGAAACAAGTATCACGCTGGTGAAAATTTTCGTGAGGCTTGTGATTTACAGGGAACAGACATCAAGAAACCGTCTAAATGGATGAAAACGTAACATAACTCACTTACAAAAATAGGACGAAACGAAAAACGTTTTTACGTATATGCACTACCTGATATACACGGAGATTTTTTTAAAACTGACAGCACTCGGAGTCTTCTGTAGTTCGATATATTTGCTGAAATTCCACCAAATTTGGTAGGGGGACTAATGAAGACATGGGAAAAAGATTCTGTAATAAAAATAATTAGTTCAGAAAGTCGCCGATAGGGAAAAATGTGGTGCTTTTGTAGTCTACACAACTGAGAATTAGACAAATGAATAACAAAGAAGAAATTTCAGTTCAAAACCGCTTTAATATAGCAAATGAACTGCCCCAAAGGGTTGCAGAGATGAAATTACAGTGCGGCATAGTTCTTTATTCAATAAAATTACTTCCTCGGCGAGGGCATGCGATGGCCCTTCAATGTGATTCAATGTGACCACCCTTCTCGTGGACTACACATTGCATCCTGTTAACAGCATTCTCCCTGGATCTAACCTCATGCGACTTTTTTCTGTCGGGATTATTTGAAGTCTAAGGTCTGTCTTGGTGGGGTTCCGACGTTGACGACAACCTATTACGGACTGTGCTGAGCCTTCCTGGTGACACGTTACTTTCTGCCGTCTAGGATATTGTGTACATACTGCAGTGTGTGGTCCACTAGAAGGGTGGTCACGTGAAAGAGGTTTGGTGCTATGGTGCATTGTAAGTTCATCTCTGTAACCCTTTGGGGCAGTTCATTTGCTTTATTAAAGCGGTTTTGCACTGAAATTTCTTCTTTGTTTTCAATTTATCTAATTCTCAGTTATGTAGACTATAAAAGCGCCACATTTCTCCCATCGGTGACTTTCGGAATTAATTTTTTTTATTACAGAATATTTTTCCCTATGTCGTCATTAGTCACCCCACTAAATTTGGTGGCATTTGAGCTGATAGATCGATCTACAGAAGAATCTGTGTACTGTCAGTTTAAAAAAAATCAACCTGTACTTGACCAATTCGCATAATCCAAAGTATCAGTGAGAACTGCTCCGTTGATCCAAAATAATCTCCAAAGTATATCAATAACTGCACTCACATCTGAACTGAGTCAAGGGTTTCCGTTAGTCGTTGTTTAAACTTGAGTTAGTGTACTGCGAAAAACTTTAAGACTCTGACATTCACCTTTATCTCCATGAAACATCTGTAAAGTTCATTGATGCTGAGATAACGCCATGATATTTTAAAGCTTGAAAACTATTTTTCGACAAATCTTAAAAGCAATTATTGCATTTCGCCAAAGTTGCCAGATATGCT
Source organism: Araneus ventricosus (assembly GCA_013235015.1). NCBI lineage: Eukaryota > Metazoa > Arthropoda > Arachnida > Araneae > Araneidae > Araneus > Araneus ventricosus. The sequence continues at coordinate 92,754 of BGPR01002574.1, read as the reverse complement.
GCAATCTTTACTTTGGCTTAGAATTTTCGCTTATTATTAACTCAGTGAAAGCTGCCGTTAGTATATCGGTGAAAAGAAAGATGTCTTACAGACGTAATCTAAGTCTTATAGTAGAAGTAAACCAATTTCTAAGCAAGAAATGTAATTGAATCTATTCAGGTTACGTCATAATCATATGATGAGTGTAATTGCGCATGCCATTTAACTTCTACATGCATACTGTCTTACGCTGTGCTTCCTTGCAAGATAAGCAAATCATTCAATTTAATATTGGTGTGGTGAGTTTGATGTGTATTTTGTCAGCATGAATAATTTAAATTAAAAGCAAATAAATAAAATTAAAGATGAAGTGAAATAAATATTCAAAACTTTTAAGATTATTGTAATTTATTTTTGTGCCTGATATTTTGTGGTTGTCTTTGGATTCGTGTATTCTGGGTTAATTAAGAATTATGCTCAAGTTATATATTAGTTCTGTTTTCTGTTGTTCTGGTTCCTAATTCATATCCTCTTTTGAGGTATATACTATAAATATTATTGAATTCTTAAATTATTATTACGTTTCATTTAGTATTTGTTTAATTTAGTGGTTGCGTTTTTTTATTTTAAATTCTTCTATTCTTCTATATATATTTATGCTTATTGCTTTTGTTTCTTTGTACATTTTTGAAATGCTTATGTATCATTCTGCATGCTATTCTAACATGCACATAATTCCATGTTTTATGCTTTTCAAGTATATTAAATGTTATAATGTTTTTAAAAATATTATCCACCGGTTTACATTCTCCTTTCACCCTTTAGGGCAGTTGGAGCCACTAAGGGTCAAATAAATAATTTAAACTATTTTGAATTTTTTTTTAAGAATGGGATATATACGGAGTACATTTCTTTTCTATATACAGAGGCACTTATATATTTTTTGTAGCAAATGTGTTTCGGTAACTTTCGGGAATTAAGTAGTCACTCTATGGAGGAAGTTCAGTTCCTTTGCATCGACAAAGCGTCTTTTGTATCGAATATGAGCAAAGACTTGGAACTATGAGCATCGGATCTGAGATAGGGTGAACGACCAGGCAACAAAGGATTGTTTTGGACATAAAAATGTATCATTCAATGCAAGGCGTGGTATGCTTATAAGAAAGGGAAGTGGCCGTAAAATGACATAAACTCTCCCCTAATGCTTTGGTAATGCCATCAAGAGTATTTTTATTTACTCCAAGGAAGTTTTATTGATGTACAAATTGCGTCTCGTTTCATTTAAGATTCATTTTTATTTACAGACAGTGGTTCTCGCCCTTTGTGAATCATTTCTCCTTCATAAAACTGATATCCTTCCTCATCCAAGAAAATTGAAAATGCCTTCCCGATATTGAAAAATAATCCTGTGTGCTTAATTAACGTACCTTAACGATCATAAATATTACTTCCAACAATGACATTCTAAATCAAGGTAATCAAACGCATCAAATATTGTAAAAGATATTTCAGGGATTGTTGATGAATTCTAGCCTTGTTTATGGGCGGTATGTATGCTATGCAAGCATATTTCTTTCTTCTGCAATAATTTGGTACAGTTTATAGTTTGATTTGGCAAGTCATTAAAATTTCGCTTATCTTATTAATCAGGGTTTGAGGCCTTACATCACCCTGTAGATAGTGTCATTTTCCTGTCTCATTGTATCAGAACATGTGCATAAATAGCCTTATTTTTAATGAATAGAGACAAAAATAGGCAGGTTTGAAACGCAGAGCAGATTTATCTTCTAATAATTTTACGAAGGGAATCACAAGAAATATCCTAACATGTATCAAGTGTCTACGTGATCAATTGATCGGCCGACCACGGATAAAAGCAATGGCACTAAATATGCAAAAGAAACTCCATTACGGCCATCCAATGCTTATAGCCCTCACAAGGAGGTACACAACGTCACCGGCAGTAGGACCGTTGAACAGCCATAACACAATTATTGTGGCGACAAGAGAACTAAGAAGCTGTTTACATATATGGCATTTTCTGATGATTATACTGTAGGTGGATCCCCAACGGATCTTCAAAAACGCAGCAAATGTGACAAATGAAATAGGGTACGGGTTTTTGACACACAAACTGTAGATCTTTATCAAACTTTGAGTCCAGTTGATGAAAGCGAGCAGGTCTCAAACGGATACCCGATTTCTTTACAATTCTATGAGGCTAAATGTAATACACTCGATTTCGGTTAAGTAGGGAGGTTCAGAACTGCTAAAGTCGAGCATGAAAGGAATGTAACAGCATATAATCTTATAGCATATCAACAAAAATGACACTTTCTCGGTCTTAAATGGTGTATATACAGGTACTTCTTGGATTTCAAGAATTGTTTCTTTAAGATAATAACAACTATTTGCTTTAAAAATTATGCTCAGTAATAAGAAATCTTCCCAGGGAAAATGAAAAATAAATACTCATTATATTTCCCAATACTTCAGAAACATTTTCTGGAATTGTTGTGAAATGGCGAGGGAAGAATAGTTTTTATGTTTTCTTCCGAGGGAAGGTGATTTTCTTCTTCCTTCATCAGGGCTGTTAGCTGAAGAAGATGGTCTTATTTTTTATAACATTTTTTTTTCAGAACTGGAATTTTAGGGATGGTGGAATAGGGAGAGATGGGATTTCGTTTTAAAAATCTTTCCTCCAGACATTTTTATTCAAACACGAAATGTTTCTTTGGTTTTGAAAGGAATTGAAGTTCATATTTCGCAAACCAAATTAAGCTGAAATAGTCCTTATGAAATAGGTTTGAGGAAACGAAATATTTGAATCGTTTTGAAAAATAACATTGTTGGGAACAAATATGTTTTTTCTTATATGTTTGGCAAGACTTCTTTTTCAGAAATGTTTGAAGGGAAAAAAATTCATCTATTGAGAAACTCAGTTGAACCTCAATATATCGAATCGAAGATTCCTGAAGAACAATTCCGTATATAGAAATTTCAATTTATAGAAATATATATTGCAATATTTCTTCATTTTATTACTAAAAACAATCAAGCATAATTAATGTTTTTAGGTTTGAAGAAGACTTAGAAGAATTAAACTATCATAAACACTTATTTTAAAATTAAATTACAATATCATACTATTTTCCAGCGAATTTTGTTTCAAGTTTTTTTTTCAAGCTGAGTTTCTCTTTAACTCTTAAATATTTCCGCCTAGGAGCCATACTCGCTATAAAAAATCTAGAACTAGAACTGAATTTAAAGTAAAAATTTTGCTCCAAGGTAGAGAAGGGATTCGAAGAAAAGAATTCAAGAATAACATACATTTCACCGGCAAGAATTTAATGCTTTATCATGAATGACTTTCTGTTTTCCGAGAATTTCTGTTGCAGCAAAAATCGGTGAAACAGATTTTTTTTATTTAGTTTATATTGCTTCTCATTAAGGAAATGAATGGTTGCTTTTTAAGCCAAAGTTTTGTTTGGTATATAGAATTTTCATTCGATATACGGAGACTGTTTCCCTATTAAAAATTGATTGATTGAAAAAGATTCCTGGAAATAGTTCGATATAGAGAGATTTTTGATTTGTGGGGGTTCCATAGTACATGCTCTGTTTAGAAAAATTGATGTGAATATTAATGTTGTTTCTTACTGTGATACTATTAATGAACTTATAAGTCGATCAGTCAAAAAATTATATAGGAACAAATAATCTTTCTATTTCAAATTCCGTAAAGGAAAAAAAATCTATTCCATTTTTAGATAATTATTTCAATTGTGTTAAAATGTAAGAAACCAGTTTTCCGGAGCACATTATATGGAGAGAAAAATATTATTAATCAAAGCCTAAAGGAGCGGAAAAGATGTTATATGGTATGGAGATTAAGAGAAAAATAATAAAAAAATTAACTTCAAAATTTAATACTGCCGCAAGGGGTTTGAATTTTCGAAAAAAATTGGAAAAATACTTAATTTTAATTATTGATTATGCGATTTTAGATTCAAAATAATTGTTTTTTTCTGCAATATGAATAACCAAAAGTGATGATTACTGAGTAGTGAGTACTAAGTAGTGAGTAGTATAATGTACATTGCATTATTTTATGACTCTGCTCTTCTTTCCCACACCGTCCAATCAGTCCGGTTAACCAATTAGAGCAGTAGACAATATCACCTTTTTTCTGTCTCTTGCTTTATCATCCCACCCTTCCGTAAGTCGGAAGTGGTACTTCATGGAATCTTCCCCACGTGATACTACCTGGTCAGCGCTCAGTTCTAGGCCAGCTGCTTACGGAATCGGACGCCTAGTCGGTGAGCGCTGTTTTCGCAAAGTGAAATAAATTACAATTTTATTGCGTAATGTTTGTTTGTGTACTATGTTGTGTGTGTATGTGTAGGACTAGTACTGCACTATGCAATGTTAAGAAAAGACATGATCTGCCCTATATTTGTGTCCGGCTGTGATATGCCAAAGAATATACTTCTTACCTACGGAAACGTAATAAGGTGCGTCGTATTTTGTCATTCAAAAAAGAACCGAAGCAAGAGAACAGTGTCTACAACTACCCTTTCTTCTTCGTGTGAAGAAGTTGCAAATAAGTTAGAAGAGACCTTGAAACGGGCTTCAATCCCAATAATAGACCAGTACAGCATTTTGAGAAAAATACGTTCATACCACGAGAAATATAGCGGTCTACTTAAATCTTACAAAGCAAGAAAAGACGTTGAAAATTATCGCAAGCAGGTTGAACTCTCCGAAAGAAAGCAAATGCTCTATTTGATATATCGACATGTGTTTGCAAATAATTTAAAAGTTGCTGTAGTAAGAAAGAACGTAAAGTGCCAATGAACGAGAGAGAAATTCCGTTAGACCAGAGAACTGAAAGAAAAATGATAATCGGGTCACTGGATTGGAAAGTCACTTTACGAAAAACTAAGGCCGCGAAACGAAAATTGAAGCAAGAGGACTAGAAGACTAGGAGAGAAACAAAACACTGACTGGTGTTTCTTGCAGTTCAATGGATTTGAATAATGAATGTAAATTGAAGGGCGTATATGCTAGCATCTTGACCACTCTGCACCATCAGGTATCTTTGAAAGCGGAGCCCAAAACGCTGACGACGTCACAGTCACAAGCGACAAAATTTTCATCTGCAGCTAGAACATTCGACCGATTTGGTATTTCCAACCGATCAGGAGCTGCCATCGTGTCAATTGCGCTTCAAGATGGTGGCATTATCTCAGAAAACAATGCTTCGAACGTTGTTGAAAGAAATAAAATTCGGCGTGAGAGAACAAAGGCAAGAACCACTCTATCGTCTCAGTCAGTTATAAAAGATTATGACCACGACCAATTTGGTTTATACTTCGATGGGCGAAAAGAAAGGAATCTATCAATGGAAGAAAACAGAAGAAAAGTCATAATAGAAGAATACGTAAGTTTGGTAAAAGAACCTGGCTCTGAGTACATCGGCCACGTGTCTGTAAATTTCGGGAGAGAGCAAATCATTGGAAATCACATATATAGTTTTTTGCCATGTGTTGACAATTACATGGATGTAACAAAGTTGGTTGCGACGGAACATCTATCAACACAGGTGTCAAAGGAGGTAATTTACGTAACATGGAACTAATCCTGAATCGTCCACTACAATGGTTTGTGTGCCAGTTACACGCCAACGAGCTTCCACTACGCCATCTTTTCGCGCACGTGGATAGAACCACAACTGGCCCCAGAAGCCTGACTGGCGAAATAAGAAAATCGTAGGCCGGATGCGAGAAGCTATCTGTAGTTTCATCCAAACCAATAGAAAACACGCTATGTGAAGTGACTAACAAGAAAGACTTAAGTACTGATCAACTGTACTTAATGGAAATTTGTGAAGCTATCAACTGCGGATATTGCAGAGAAAGTCTGCCGAAGACAAATTTTGGAAAAGTTTGCCACTCAAGGTGGCTTACAACTGCGAACAGATTTCTCAGGCTCTATGTAGCTGACGAAAATCCATCCGAAGATTTATTGGCATTAACGACGTTCATCGTAAAAGTCTATGAGCCTATGTGGTTCAAGATCAAAACGAAACCATCAGTAATCTATGGTGCACAGCATTTGTATCAAGCAGTCGTTCTACTGCGTTATTTGTCCAGTGATTTGAAGGATGTCATAGACCCTGTTATTAAAAGAAACGGATTTTTTTGGCAATCCTGAAAATGTCCCGATGTCAATGCTAGCTGACGACAGAAATCACATAAAGGAATTAGCCCTTTGAAGGATTCTGAAAGCACGCAAAGTCAAACGGTCTGCTGCAACCACAACCATTGCAACGAATAATATCCGTATCGTCAGTTTCCGAGCCTTCGACCTTCGTGCGATAGATTATGTGGACTTAATTAAGTGGGAAAATGTGACAGAGCCTCCACTTACTAAAAGATTCAGTGATGACATTATTACAGAAGAAATAATAAACACAGTACTCATTCAGGAGGCAATACTACCTACTATCAAGGGATTTCCATACCACACTCAAGCTACAGAACGAATAGTCAAAGTAGTCACGGAAGCAGCTGCTGCAGCCTGCGGACCGTCTAGAAGGGACGGGTTTATAAGAAATCGCCTGAAATCACGAAACCTCATTCCAGTTTTCAACACCAAACATGATTACCGTCCACTGTAATTTTGACAGTTTTTTACGTTTTTTTCTTGATTTAATACTAAAGAAGCTGTTAAATGTATCTGAAGTTCTTTTCTTGTAACCATTTAGTACATGTCTTCTTATTGCAATAAACATTAAAAAAATACTAAAATGTCTGTTTAACAAAAATCACTTTGACTTTTTACTATAAAAAGGCTCTAATACCTAAACTTCATCCTCCTTGCAGCAGTGCTTAACCTAAAATTTAATTTTTTATTTTATCTTTGCATTTATCTATATACCATAGAACTGCTTTTCCGTGTAGGTAGAATTTGAAATTCTGAAAAAAAAATTTTGATCCACCCTACTGTACATTAGCCTTTCGAGTTTATATCAAGATATAGCTTCAGTCAAGTTTATATCCAGATATCTAATTTATAAAACAGTTAGGATCATTTCGGGCACTATGCTGAATACTAATTCACTTCAGTCAATTGAATACATACTGCTGCGACGTGTACCGTCTTTCACTCGGAAAAAAGAAGTGCAAATGATGACGGAGGTTTCTTGGATTAAACGATTTAATTTAAAACTAATTATTTTCAGTGAACAGCCACAATTAAATTATCTGAAGAAATACGCTTAACTCAAATACAATAGAAAACACAATACGCGAAAGATCGCTAAGCTCACTAGGCTTCACCACATTGGATAGCTTGACCAATTTTAAAACTCAACTTCAGAGCAGCTGTTCGCCTTTTATTGTCTGGCCAGGTGAAGGTTCAAACTTTCTAGAAGTTTCCTTGTATCTCGAGAACCAAACCTCATCCGAGCCTCGAGACTTCGCTTTTCCCAATTAATCATCTGGAGCCAAATTCGGTCTTAAAGTCGCCAAAAAATATCGCCAAGTCTCAAAATTGTAGCAACAATATTAATTATAAACCACTTTTTCATGGAAGAGTATAGAAGGCCCAAATGAAAAATTCTATTATTTGTAAGCAGAACAATATATAAAGTAGAGGAAAGGCGAATTCTTTATTCGTAAATGATGCACCTTAAAAGAATCTACAGATCTATCTATAAGAAAAATATAATAACTGCATTTTTAGATTGTGGGTTTGGTTTGGTTGTTTGGATTTTTTAGCACAATAGCCAGATTTTGTTATGCTGCATTCATATTGTGGGGCTTCCTCATTCAGCATCATCACCATTATTCACCATCCTCATTGTCAACAGAACTTCCTCGATCTCATCTACTTTAGGTTTTTTTTCTCGCTACCAAACTAATGCCACAGCTCTCCCTTATTGTCGCAATATCTGGATGTGAATTTAATGTGAACTATTATAATTATTTGCCATTTTTTGACCCTCATTTATATACATTTTAATCTATTTATGAAGTATTTTTGACAATGAATATTTTTATTGTTCATTTTAATTAATTTAAAAAATAACATTATCAGAGCACATCGTAATTGTACAGTTACCAAAATTACAGATATTTGAGACACATCTGGATCTTTAGTTGTTCCAATAAATTCTTCAACTGTAAAAATTATCCGTATTTTTTTTTGAAAATATCCCTTTACCGAATGAAAAAAATTATTTTTTGTTCAGTTGCTTTTCTCGGAAACTAATTGCAGTCTTAGAAATTGGAGTGCTCCAGAGTATTGACCTCTTCTTTTAATTCCATGTTCTTAAATGTCCTATAAAATTAATCTCCTGTTCTCAATTTTGTAGTGAAAAGGGATATACTTGAAATCGGAGAAAGACATTTCTTTCTCCTTGTGTGCGACAACCAGGGACAAGATTTATTTGTAACTTTTTCTTTCGTTAGCGATTTAATTCATAAATAAAAAAATGAAGGAAACCAAAAGATATGTGTCCTACGATAATTAATTTTTGTTTTATGTATAGGATTAAAACTGAAATTAAAAAAAGCTTTCTTTTTGGAGATAAAATTTAACAGTATGCTTCCATATGAAACAAAACACACAAAAAATCCCTCCTTTAGTTTGAAGTTGATCGAAAACATGTCCATCCTTTTTGCTGTTGTGGAAATTATCTCTTTTGCATTGAGGATGATATTTGTGAAAGATGCTGTGCCAAGTAAAATTTTTTTATCTGCATAGAGCTTACACAGAATGCTGCATGCTAAAACTACTAAGCCATTAATATTTCACTCCTCCTCGCGGGTTACTTTCTTCTAAACACCTTGTAAAAACTTTTATTCCTGTGTCCTATTTTATGACCTCGTGTGTGATGACTAAGGTATTGTTAATGAGAAATATATGAATGTGTTACTCCACCGGGAGTTGAAAGGGACTACATATCTCATTTTCCAGTTACTGAGAAGAGGGAAAGGGATTTCCTTACCAGAATCTCCACTTTAAAAGAAAATTTTGAGATTTCATCCTCCGGTAATTTGAAGGTTATTAACGCCATATTAGGGCCTGATAACGAGTCTTACAACAGGAAACAGTAGGTTTGTTACAAGAGGAGCAACGAAACGAGCCTATTTTGCCGGGGGAAGTTGGGATGCTTAGCTGTATGCTTGTTATTCAACATTTTTCTGTGGGCCTTAGCCCTCGGAATGATCGCCATGATTATCATGTATAAGTGTAAGGTAAGGTTTACGACCCATTAATTAATTAGCATTGATACCAATATCACCAAATTGAGAGAATAACTGCATGAAGTTTCTGGTTGCTTCCTGAGTTTTGTCTGCCGGTAAAAGTTTGCGAATCCGAGCTGACGCGTTGGTATGTTGGGCTATTTTTAACTTCTGTTATTTCTTCTTTCATTCTCTTAAATCGATATAGCATATGTCTGATGGATGTAGGATAGGTTCGTAATATTTGGATGTTATTCTCGCTCAGATTACCATTTCAAGAAAAATTACAAATTAATTTGAATTATAAATATTCCATTTTCTTTGTAACGCCATATTTGCTTTTTTTCTTAAGAACTAATCTAAACAGCCACCGAAGGTGAGGATATAGGGTGCTTGCATTTTAAAATTCTTCACCATTGCTGTCCTGTGGGCTGAAACAATTGGATATAGAATTAAATTAAATTAAATTAAACGGATTTTTAATATCGATTTTTATTTTTGTTGATGATCCCGAACGGATCCGACCAACAACGACAAAGATTTAGAAATGAACTTTTGTGGTAAATGTACAATATCAGTCAAAATGTGAAGATAATCAGTTTAATGGCGTTAGAGTTATTGTAAAAACTAAAAGTAAAAGTAGGGGTAGTATGCGCCACTAAAGGAAAATCTATATATATATATATATATATATATATAAGAAGAAAATATGTGTGTGTGTTCTCTTTTTGGTTGTTTATGCACTTCCACACCGTTGGACTTGCAGCGACCAAATTTGACACAGTGATGGATTAGCACAAGAGGGACCTGACGTCACAAAAATTATTTTAAAATTTATTTGAATTAGATTTTTATTTATTTAATTAAATAACTAAAATTAATCTATTTTTAGACGTTTTTCGCCAATTACTTCTGAAATACTTATGGTACAATAATTATTTTTAGACCACCTAAAAGAGAAAAAAAATTAATTATCTTTTTAACGATACCAATTTAATTTAAACAATATTTTCTTCAATTTTAATAAACATTTCAGAATTCATCTTAAACTCAGTTTCTAACGATGCTTTCTATTGTTATAAAATCAAATTCAAAACAATATATTGTTTCATCAAATCTTTTATTCATGTGCTTTTACCACTGTTAAAGTTATAAGAAAATATTGCTTTCTTTGGTCATATATTCTTATAATACTTAGACTTGAAAATATTAAGTTAATTCTAAGTTATAAGTACTTAGACTTGAAACTATTTCGATCCCGAGCAACGCCGGGTATATAAGCTAGTTTAATATAATATATATATATATAGTTGGAATGAGCTATAGCTATTCAAAACCTTTCTTTGTTCATTCTTCTTCATGTTGATTTTATTAAATAAATTTATTTAAGCTATGCAAATTACAGCTGACAATAATTTTTAAGTCGATAAGTTACAAAAATTGAAATATGTCGGGTAGTATGGGCCACACTAAAAAACACAAGATTTAAAATGAAAACGAATTATTTTTTTGTCTACAAATGGATATTTGTGATTCTGTAGCCAAATTACAATAATGGAAAGTAATTTTCTTACATTTTCATCGTTATCATATTAATTATTTAATCTTAGTCAGTTATTAGTTAATTAATTAATTTTTCTTCTTTGCAGTGTACTTCTAAGCTCACAGTAATAATTCGATGCAGCCCTTTTAGGTAATTTATTTCCCAAAACACTTGCAATTGAAATTAGTTTAGTTATATTAACATCCCGCTTTGAAGCAACACGAAGATTATTTTGGGACACAACTTTTAATTTTGAACCGCGGTCAGATGCCGAGGATGGCGCCTGAGCTGGCACCCAATTCGAAGAATGACTTAAACAGTTTATAAAGGGGCCGAATTGGCCTAGTGGTAAGGTGTTGGCTTCGGGGCCAGAGTGATCCAAGTTTGAAACTCGATTTCATCCAAGATCCGTCGCATATGCAGGCCTGATGCATACTAACTCTTATTCCACAAGTCAAGCACCCTCTCGTGGATGTAGAGTGGAGGTTTGGAGAGAAGGGGCCTGCTCAGGTGTCCTTCGAATTATCTAAATGCTAAATAGTCGAATGAGTTTGGTTACTCAAAATATTAGTAATAATGCTTTGTACATTAATTCGTATATCAGTCAGAAAGTTGAAAGAAGATTTTGAAACTGATATCTAGCTATTACAGATTGACTGAGTTCAACGCACATGTAAGCTGACAATGATAATGCTAAATAGTCAAATGAGTTTGGTTACTTAAGATATTAGTAAGAATGCTTTGTACATTAATTCGTATATCAGCAAGAAAAAAGATTTTCTGAAACTGAAATCTAACTATTGCATTAACTGAGTTCAACGCAAAGATAAGCTGGCAATGTGGTAATAGCAGAAATTCCATTCTTTCGCGTTTAGATGCCTTAAGAAGAACCAAGTTTATATACCGGTGAGTAAAATGAAAGTCATTCTGACGGCATTAAATCAATTTCTCGCGTCTAACGAATTTCTTAAGAGGTCCCAATGGAACGTTTTCCGCACAGAACAAAAGTTTGAAGAACGGGCGAAACGATTTGTCAGCCAGCTTTTAATGGCCAATGAAATCCGTTTAGTAGAATTCAGAATACCATAAAAAGAAGGCGAAAGCGCAGCTTAGAAAGAGAATGACCCGAATTGAAATCCAATAGAATACGACATTCAATCTCAGTTGAACGACATCATTAATTTGCACATTACTCCTCGCATGAAATGATTCCAAAGAACAAAGGAAATATTTGCGGAGATGGAACGTCTGGCATTCTTTATCCACAAAAGGAAAGTGATTAGAAAAGAATGGAATAACTTTTGAAGAACTTCGAGTGAAATTAACTGGCCGAGAGCCGAAGATACAAAGCATTTATAAAAGTTTTGAATGGAAGTTGATTTATGATATTGGTATAAATGGCGTTGTGATGAAGGGAGTTAATTGCTTGTATGTAATAGCTTTTTATCATTAAAACTCAATCTTTAAAATAAACAGACATACTTGTTGACACTGGTTTTTTCCTGATTTTTATCAGAACTGATGCATTTAAAGTTAACTCCAAGTACGAATTTTTGTCTTAGAATTTTATTAAATAGGATTGTGATTATAAAATATCGTCTAACTGTTATGAACTTTTTTTAACTGTCCGTAAGTTCATGTGATCGTATGGAATTTTCAATTAATGTTTTTGAATAAAACTTTATTAATTCTATAAGAATATTCGATACCTTCTTCATTTCAAGTCGTTCTTGAATTTGCAAAGAAAGCGAATAAAGGCAATAAACACTACACAGATGAGAAAACAGTTAATTTGATAATATCGATAAAGTTACATTGGGATGTACGTTATCCTGAATAACGTAAACAGTCTCTTAGTTAAAATTCATAAAAATAATCAAATTTCTTATTTAAAAACCCAAATTTTTTTCTTCAAAATATCTTTAATTTAAAAATTTGAATAATTTTACATGTTTTAACACTTTTTCATTATTTTAACGCTTCAATAGTTTTGCCATAGCTGATATAAATAATAAAATATTTTTAACAAGATTGGAAATTTTCGCCTGAAAGTTAGGGCACAATAATATTTCGACCATTTCCTTGCATTTCATTTTTCAGAAAGAGATTTGTATATACAGTGGCTCCCAAAAGTGTTCGTACACTTACGATTTTCAATGAAATAGGGTTCTATCCATTAATTAAAATTGATATTTCAGATTAGGTATTTATTAATAAGATCTATAATCTATTCTTAACAAAACTACATTAAATATTTTATAAACATAGTAAAACTTTATTTTTAAGAAATAAATAGTCAAAAAGTAACAAAAACTTTATATCACAAAAGTCTTCGTACACTTTAAAAAAATCTCTACATATTAGTAAATATTCGAATTTTTTGCTAAATTAATATTTAATAGGATATCCTTTAGCATCCACAACAGCCTTTAAACGTTTGGGAATAGATTTCACTAGTTTTTTTGTAATTTATGCATCAATGTTCATCCATTCTTCCATCATTACTGTTTTCAGTTCGCTTTTTGTTTTAATGTCGTGTTTTCATACTCTAACCTCCAGTTCTTTCCAAATGTGTTCTATTGGGTTTAAATCTGGCGTTTGAGGTGGTGTTTTCAAATTTTGTAGACAATTATAGAGACACCAGAGGCGGACGTTGAGAGCCGTGTGCTTAGGATATCTTATATTGTTATCTTGATAAAAAAAACAAAGTTGTTTCCAATACCCAAATTTTGGGCTGATAATTTTAAATTGTCTCTTAAAATATTTAAATAAAGAGCATGATTCATTATGCCATCAATAAATACCAAATTATCTAGTTCTGATGCTGACATGCACCCCCACACAAGGACACCGCCATACTTAACTGTTTCAACTAAGTTCTTGGGAATAAGTTCCTCATTTTTCTTCTCCATACCATTACACGTCTATCGGTACCAAAAATGTTAAATTTGCTTTCAACTGCAAATAAGGCATTATTACAATACGTTTCGGGTTTATTTAACATTGATTTTGCGAAGGAAAGTCTAAGCTTTCTGTTTTTCGCACTAACAAAAAATTTTCTACGGGCAGAACCCCCATTTAATCCAGCTGCTCTGAGAACTCATCGAACAGTTTCAGGGGAAATTGAAATAGAAAATTTTTCATTAAATTCTGCAGAAACTTTTAAAGCACTCAAACGTGGATTTTTCAGAAATTTTCTAATTATAAATCTCTGATCACGTTTTGTTAACTTTTCCGATCGACCTTTTCTTACCTTGTTTTCGATCCAATTATCTTCTTTAAAGCGTTTTAGCACATTTTGCACTGTAGAATGGGATAAATTAACTAATTTAGCGATATTCCGAACTGATTTACCACTGATATGATGAAAAATAATCAATTTTCGAATGCTGATTGTTGTTTCTTTATGACTAAAAGCCATTTTTAAATAATAAATAGAATATTATGGTGTATGCAAGCAAAAATTAAAGCCAAACGATTTTTTAAATGCCACCACAATCCAAAAATAAAAATAAAGCGACAGACGATAATTTAAATTATGAATTTATCCGAAAATATTTCAGTGTACGAAGACATTTGTGAGATAAAGTTTTTGTTACTTTTTAATTATTGATTTCTTAAAAATAAAGTTTTACTATATTTTAAAAATATTTCATGTAGTTTTGTTAATAATAGATTATATATCTTATTATTAAATACCTATTCTGAAATATTAATTTTAATTACTGGATAGAGCCCTATTTCATTGAAAATCGTAAGTGTACGAACACTTTTGGGAGCCACTGTACAACGTATATTTTTAGGAAAAACATTGTTATTTGTACAGTCAGGTGTTGGCTGTTTCGTTTATCTGTTTATCTGCGTGAGATACATACACTTCATACTATTTTGTGACAAAAGCTATTTGTCTTAGCAGTTATTTGTTTTTCTACATCTACTTCTAGTTTCATTTGTATGTCGTTGCTTGAAAATATTTCGGTACCGTGTTTTGAAAGTATGTATTGCTTGTTTAAACATGCAGTTTTCGTTGAACAATTCCAGTCATTTAATATTATCGTTGTTAAAGCCATTTTTTATAAAGTTTTTTCTCTCTTTGAAAATATGCACGTAGTATCACTTTCTTCTCTTTAGATTAATAAATATGGTCTTTAATTGCCTTGGTTTGGCCAATAAATATTATTTTTCAGGACATAATTAGAAAATTCATTTCAGCAATTGATACAAACAAATACGAAAATAAGTTGAGATTGTTTTGTGGGTTTTTTTTATTATACCTATTCAAAACATGCATTTAGTCATTAGTATTGCTTGAGATGAAATTTTTCAAAATCTTTCTATCATTGCTTATATTAAAAAAACGAATTTCAATATTCCTGACCAATACAACTATTTAATAAAATACTGTAACATGAATTTCTGAGAAACAGTTGTAATACTGATACAATAAATTTTGCTTATAGCAAATATTTATAACCTTTCTGAAGTTTCGAATTTCAAAAATTACCACTGAAAATTGTCTATTCTAAACATTCTGACGACCCTTTTAAATTTCACAGCCTGAATCATTTTTCTTGTATTGCTGTTTTGAAAGTTTTAACTTTCAGCTATGCACCGACTATCTGGAAAGGTTTAACTTTACAAATAGCTGGTGCAACAACAGAAACTGGAAACTATTTTTAAAATATGAGATATTTTTTCCTGCTTTATACTTCAAGAAGGAATTAAAAAAGTACAAAAAGTAGAAGTGGAAACATTCTTCGTAATCGAATCCTTTCCTTGGATTCATCGTAATTCGAATCCAAGTAATGGTGATAAGGCGTTCATGTTCTGTGTAGGATATAAACAGGATCTGTATAGTACTTGTGTCAATAAACTGTAATAATTTTTGTAGAAGTACAGAAAAAAATCATCATATATTTGTAAATGAAATATTTTGTTGACTTTTATTTTCTTTTTCAAGAAGAGGGGAGAAGTTTTTGAAGAGACCGAGAAGTTAATGGATATAAATAATCCGTTTAATATCTGTCGCCTTTCCTTTGGCATTATGCTAGCAATACAATATTTATTGTGTCACTTCGAGAAAAACGATCCACAATTTACCGGGAATTGACGAGCCCTGAAACAAAACATCCGAAGAAGGTGGTGATAGATTTCCTCTATCGTAAATCAAGAGACGGATGACTCTGGGTATGTCTCCGGAGATGTTACTTAATACCGAATCTGGGTCAAGAACGGCAAAAATCTGATCGCTTTACCCTGCCCCGATGGGATTCTTTGTTCCCCATAGTTTTTCATTAGTATACTGTCAGCGAGAAGGCAGATCTTTCATGAAAATTATGCTCTGGTTCTTGGATGGCAAGATTTCCGGAGAGTGTGTCTCGCACGTTCTGCTGCGACTGGGAATCCAAGAATAGATCATGTGTTTTGGGGAATACTAGACTAATAAAATGGGGATGTCGTTTAATAAGGATGGAAATAGATTTGATATAGGATACTGGGACGAAGTTTTTTTGTTTGATGCGAAGACTGAAGATGAGCGTGCAATAAGGAAATTTCTGGAAAACATGACCAGTTTTCTTTTTGGTGAAAGTTGCATGAGAGGAAGAGGAGGGCTTCGACTTCTTGATACATGTGGGTTGTCACGAATAAAGATGAGTGTATAATAAGAAAAAAATTAATAGTAAGCATGATCAAAATTTTACGTTAACCTTACATAAGCGGAAGATTAAAGTTTCATTTAAAAAAAAAAGAGGTTATTGATCGCAAGGCATCAATGACCAGACTCAGTTTTATGGTACATAAAAAAACTTCTATTATTAAAGTTCCTGTTTGTGTATGGATATAGGTAAAGATGCTTCTCTCGCTTGTTTATATATATAAATATATATTATATGATACAGTTTGTTGTGATTCTTTTTTCAATTCCTTTTCTTAACAAAAATTAACAGACATCGTTTGAAAATTCCTCTCGTTCGAACTTTTTACACATAGTTTATTAATAGTATCCTATGTTTGTTGAAGCAGGTATTTTATGGGGTTTATGTTCTGTATTTGAATAGTAAGATTTCCAGAAATTGTGTTCTGAATATTCTGCTGCGACATGGAATCCAAGAATAGAACGTGTATTTGAGAATATCAGGCTACCGAAAGGGAGGAAAGGTTTATGAAGGAATGACACAGATTTAATACAGAATATAAGGACGTTTTCTTCTCCAGATGATGCAAAGAATGTGCAATGAAAAAATATATAGAAAGCGTTACCATTTTTTTAGTTCATGTTACATCAGAGGAAGAAGAATGTTTTTGTTACTAAAAAATTATGGCTCGTAAGACATCAAAGATAATATTCGATTATGGTGTTTATTGATTGATACGATGAAGGAAGATGAATGTTTAGTAAGAAAATATGCTAGAATGCAGGAATAGTACTTTTAGGGTAATATTGCATCAGACCAGGAGTAACATAGGAAGGATGCCGTTATTTTAAAGTTTCAGATGGTATTATTTTTCCCGAACCTTTATGTTATTTTGGTTTAAAAAGTAATATAAACGAACTAATGTAAAGGTGGTAAAACACCAACCCTTAACGCGCTCATTTCTAGACAGCTGGGACGCTCAAATTTTAAATTTTAAATAATCACGCACTGCACGCTGACGTGCGAAATGCTTTATCATAGGGATTAATAGGGAAAATGTAGGTTTAAAATAGGATTTTGTCGCAATGGCGCCTCCTAAGGCTGACGCCCGGGGCATCTATACCTCCTTCTCCCCCTGGTCTCTACGCCACTGCATTTCCATTCTTCAAAGCAGTTTGGTGTTATTCTAATTTAGGAAGGTCTTTCAGAAAAGAATAACATGTTAATCTATATTCTTCTATATTGATTGTTTTTTCAAATCAATGATTTATGAATGGACAATACCACCAACTAAACAATATATCTACTAATGTTTTAAAGTTTATTCATTGGTGGAATAGTATACATTATTTGCTAGTTTCCGCTAAAATTTTATTAAAATACAGTTCATTTTAACTTTTCAGCCTTCTGCATTTTTCTGCGATTTGAAAATAAAACCATTTTCTAGTTATATTTTAAGTGACGGGAAAGAAAGTAAATTTCACCAAAGTTCATCTTGAATCATTGATGTAGTATTATGTTTCTACTTACTCTGTCTAAACGTCTTTTATAAAGTAGTGATGTATTACAGTAAGTTTCAGTGTTCTTCGAAACATCTAACATTACTATTGAATATATAAAAAGACAAAAAATTATAGAAGCAATTTAATTGGTGTGCGCAAGTGCAGCATCAACCAGGAAAAATTGCTAGATGGAGATAGGTGCGCATACCTATTTACTAAGTTTACTTTGTAACGGCGTCCTTTTTTTGTTCCACTCTACAGCACAGCTTTTATAAGAGATAAGATTTAAAGCCCTTCTTTTCATTCTTTGTTTAAAAGACTGTTTTTAATTTCTTCTTTGTGGGTAAATGTTTTTCTTTCCAATATATTCCGAAATAGGTTCAGGTCTTAGAGGAAATTAATATTAAATTCAGACATTAAAGTCTTTTTCCTCTACAGAAAACCTATTCTAGTTTTGAATCTGCATGGATGAATGGCATCTTATAAAGTCATCAATCTGATTCTTACTTCATATAGTTGTGTGTTATTATTTTTGTATCTTTAACTCTTTCACTTCCCTTTATTAGTATTTATATCTCTAACACTACTATCCCATTGAACTACATTCATCACATAGTCCATGAAAGAGAATTCTTTATGCATCTGAGCAATACTTCCACTATCTCAGTCTCAATATCTACAAATTTATAACTCTGGAAACTTCCATTATTACTACGATGCATTTCTCTCCGATACCAATTCCCATCTCCACTATTCAGACGTCTTTCGATGTGAGTCTAAATCACAGAAGTGGAACATACTGTAGAAAAATAACCGTACGCATGACCTGAAATCTAAATTTCTCCGGCAGATTTCATCTATAATGCAACAAGCTGTCTACTGCTACAAATGTTCCAGGCAGAATGAGACATCGACCTGGATACGTTAGCACTTTAACGAAACATAAAACTCAGATCAAAGTAACTTTGGAGCTATAGAAGACTATTTTAACTGATTAACGGCAAATGGAGTGTAATTATGTACTAATGATGAAGGATGAAGGTTATTGAGTGTCTCTTAGTCTATTTGATGGAAGATGCATTTTGTATGAATAGGCTATCTTTTAATGTATATTCGTCTCTCTATTGAGAAGTTTTTGTCTAATGTATATACAAAGGCCGAGTGGCTGCATGATGAGTTTGCTAAAGCTTTTTATACAAAAGAAATTAGTTTTACTAGTCATTATATACCTATAAAATGCTATTGTTTTTTAATTTAGACCGTTATCGAATGCGTTTTAGCATTCATATAGATATTAACTTTATTAACTTCATAGATAGGAGCGATACAAATTGATTTGACGACGACAATCGGACCTCCACTTTCCAAACTTCCCGCCACACCAACTTCAGGATATTTGATTTAAGACAACAAATATTAGGTGAAGAATATTGTATTATTTATTGTATTTTTAGTCCATACAACTGTAGAGTTTTGGTGGAATCAGGCCTTTAAAATACGATTCAGAAGCCGAAATCACCATAAGTATTTAAAAAAACGATGAATGTATTAAATATTAAAACTAATGATAACTGGAAAATTCCTTTTTTTCATATCTTGTACAAAGATATTTTAAAAACTCATCTACACGGGTATGTTTGCACATTTAAATTGTCTTTTAGCAGAATTCATAAATAATGCAAGGAGTTGCACTGTTAACGTTTCATAAAGAATGAAGACATTTTTGTTTTAACATAGCATAACACTCACTTTGCGCCATTAGATGGCTAAATTTTACTTTAGTAGTTATAACAGACAGTGTAGAGAATTGAGTGTTTCAGATACTATTTGGTGAAAAACACATAGTATAGATTTAAACGTCTATTTTTTTCTCTCTTTGCTAACGGGTTTAGATTTTAGACAAAACCCGGGTCTTAGGGGAAAAAGGTTTCTCCAACAGTTTCTTATTTTTAACGTAGGACTACGTTCCTCCCATTGGGGTCTCAGAAAGGAATTTGATTCACACGCCAAAACGCCACAAGAAACGTTGCATGTACTCTATATAGCGGTAACTAAATATGTTAAAAACATAAATAATGTCTTATTTTAGAGATAAAGGGTAACAACAGAAGTTAGAAAAAAAATTGAAAATCGGAATTGTAGTTCAGCGACTACTGAATCACAAATTGTGGCAAAAATACGCATGAATTGGTGACGCGATCCTGTATATCTCGGAAACTACATATGTTAAAAACATAACTAATGTCTTATTTTAGAGATAAAGGGTAGAAACTTTGAGAAACAAAAGAGTCACGCGAGTAAAGTAGTCCTACGCCTTTAACATCAGAGGTTGTTTGAAAAAGACGGCCTCCCGTCATTTTTTTATTAAAAAAAATCATTTCAAAGATTTTTTCAAATAGTTACCTTAGACAGGAATGAAGCAGCATGACGTATTTATAAGGACAGAATTTTATTTTTATACGAAGATTAAACTTTCATAATCTTAAGTCAAAGAATAATAACTGAATTGGCAATCTGAAACTCAATAAAACTAAAATTCAATTTTTAATTCACAAGTAAGGATGTTTTCAAAAATTTAATTGTACAAATGAAGTCGCGCCATTAATTATATTATTCGTGAGTAAAAATTTACATGAAACGAAAATATTTCTTCAAACGAAATTAATTCTAACTTTCAACATAAATTATTTTTCTGTGTTTAAATGTTTTCCAATCACAATTTGAAAAGGGAAAAAAAACCGGCGGCCATTATAGGTGAATTTCCTCCCTTCTGTATACATTATGCTATTGAACCATGAACGCTCTTACAACCATTTCTTGCCTGCAAAGGCAAATATATATATTTAATCTTTTCCCTTAACGCTGTACAGCAGTAAGCCCAATTTTTCTTGAGGGGATACGCGTAATATTGATGAATAGAACATATTTTTGTTAAACAACTTTTAAAATAAACAGAAAGTCCTATAATCTATAAAGGCACCTGTTTGTTGTGAGAGAGATCATAATAAAAAATTTAGCAAACAATCTCAAAGATGTTCTTTCAAATGCAAACAATGAATTTAGCATTTCTCCACACAAAGTGAATTAAGTAAACATTGCATGCATCCTACATTTTCATGAATACTTCTGTCTATTTGATGCTACCTTTTACTAAGTAAATAAACACCTGTAATAGGCAATTCTTTTCGTTAGTAATGCTTTCAAGATATAATATAATAGAATTTAATGAATGTTGGTTCATGGTGAAGAACAAGAATCGACTGAAAGATGTGAAAACACATTAAGAAAAAAATGCCTATCAAATTTTTAATAAGAATTTCAGTTAATGTCAGATAGATGTAAATACACTAGTGTTCAAAATTAAGAGAATTTGCATATTTTGTTGAATTTCAGGAAAAAAAGCTGAACGGAATGTAAAACTATTGCTTCGAAACAAAGATGCAAATCTTGTGTGTCGAATACGTAAGATTATACGTGTGCGTGGGCGGAGCTAGTAGAGGAACAGGCTTTATAAGCGCGCGTGGCAAAATCCGCATTTCGTTCGCTCGCACACCTCGGCGAATTTCTTGGTGTTTTTTTGCAGCAATCGGTTAACTTGAAATTCAAACAGTGAAAATGAGTAACCACCAACGTTTAGATGATAGAATGAGGTGGCGAATCGTAGGGAGGCTAGAAGCAGGTCAGTCTCAAGTCCAGATTTGTGGAGAGTTCAATGTAACACCCAGCTTCGTGTCCAATTTATGGAAACAGTTTCAGGATACTGGATCCATCGAGAGAAAACCTGGGCAAAGTCGCCCAGAAGTCACGACGGCGAATGAGGATCCCTATTTGTCCATGACAATGTGGAAGCTACAGCTTCTTAGCTCTCTCGTGACTTCTATGCGGTCACAGGAAGCCGAGTTTCAAGGTTTACTGTTTCCATGAAGGCTTCATGAGAGAAGGCTGTTTGCAAGAAGACCTGCTGTTTGCGTCCTGCTCACTTCTGCAAACAGGAGAATCCGTTTAGCATGGTGCATAGATCATTAGAGATTGGAGCACGGATAAATGGGTGACTGTTCTATTCACTGATGAGTCCCGGTTCAGCTTAACCACTGATTCTCGATGTACTTTCACATGGAGAGAACCAGGGACCCGCTACCTGCTCTCCAATGTCCGAGAAATCGATCATTATGGCAGCGGAAGTTTGATGGTCTGGGCAGGCATCATGTTGGATGGCCACACACCCCTCCATTTCTTTGAAAGAAGCACTGTGACCGGTGTGAGGTATAGGAATGAGATCTTGGAGACCTATGTTTGTCTTTTCAGGGGTGCAGTTGGCCCTTATTTCATTTTAATGGACGACAACGCGCGGCCACATAGAGCTCATCTGGTCGACGATTTTCTGGAAAGTGAAGATATTCGCCGGATGGATTGGCCAATCAGATCTTCAGACCTTAACCCTATAGAACATGTCAGGGACGCTCTGCTGAGTGCAATTTAAACTCGCAATCCCCTTCCGATAACCATACAGGGTCTGAAAACAGCGTTGCTGAACAAGTAGGACCAATTGCCACAAGAACTCATACTGCCTTGTTTCCAGTATGAAATCACGGTGCGAGGCCTCTATATCTGTAAGAGGGTACCATACCCACTATTAACCCATTTTTTGTTTGATTTCACTTTTTAATACCTTCCGACTCCGATGAGTGTTACGCACAATCATGTGTGTGTATTATAACTGTTGAATGATTATTTTTTGTATTATATCACCCTATGTTCAAACCAAATTTCATTAAAATCTCTCCAGTAGGAGATAATCGACCAAATCTGAAAATTTTCTCAATTTTGAACACCAGTGTATTTAAATACCATATGGCATGTTTAATTAATTACTAGTTGCAAGGCTGGTATGACTTACCAAAAAGGTATAAAATGATTTCATATCTTCAGAAAAGAAAATAAATTAGATAAAATACATAAAATTAGACAATACATCAGAAAACTTTGTATTAATGATACACAACATAAAATTGATAATCGAAGGTAGCTATGGTTTAATTTTGTTTGTATAATGGATTTTGAGTTTCTGTTCGAATATCTATTTCGAGATTTATATAATTCAAAAGAAATGATAAAATCTACCATATAATTCATAAGATTTATTACTACTTGTATAGAGATATTATATAAAATCATTTTATATATAAAATAATACATCATATATATAATAAAATAAGATAATAAGAATAATATGTAATACAAGAGTTTAGAAATAATTAAGAAAAATTCAGATGATCAGTTCGAGATTTATATAATTCAAAAAATTTAAAACAGACATTTTTTATATAATCAATTGCTTTCAATAACAAAAATCAGAAGAAAACCGATAGCTTCATGTTTCAACATATTACTACAGCATATTATGAAAAAATGAACAATTACTCTTCAGAGAATATTATTATAAAGTCAAAAAACTTTTCTTAATCTGTATTTTATGACAAAGTCTAGACACAAACAGCAAATCTGAACAATTACGTCTAAGGGAATCAATTCATACTTACAAAAATCCATACGCTTATTCAAAGTTTAAACGGAATGAACGTTGTAGATTTACATCAAATGGTGCATAAATATTTTTTGTAATATTATTTAAAAATATATTGTGCATCGAAAGGTCCAGCCACAACCTTCAAAATATCTCTAAAAGTGCGACAAATTTATAATTACTTTCATGCTATTATTAGAAATTATCAGATAGCAAACTGAGCCAAAAATTTTCATTAGACATCATATAACCTCAATGAAATAACTGAAAAATCCACAGATTTTACTATTACCCCCAAGTATTTTTTGTGGAAACTCAATAAATAAATCTAGAACATAATAAATTCCGTTCGAAAGAAAATGATAATTTTGTAACTTCGGGGATTTTCTTTTGAAGCAGTAATCGGCATGAAATTATTAATCGTCATCAAGTTTATCTCTATATCAGTACCAATTTTAACTTCGAAATTCAATCCCAGAAAAAATTGTTTGAAACTTTATAGTGAGAAAGGAAGCATTAACACACGTGGTCAGACACAACATCAAAATGACACGATTTTTACAATTATATCCATGAGTGTTTATCACAGTCATGTTATGGGCAGGCGATGCGGACAATTCGCCAAACGAGGCTTGGAAATTTATTTTCAAAAACAAGTCCTTGGTTAGTAACAAAATGGCAATCACCGGCCAACCGTCCGTCACTACAATGTAGTCGATACGATGAAAGCGAAGGGAAGTGAGAACCCGGTTGCTTATATGTGAATTCTCAACCCGATATTTGAGGTAAAGGGGACTCGAACTGACATCAGCAGTACCGCTACCCACTAGATGAAACGGGGCTCTGCGATGCAAATTCAAAAATTAAAATAAAAGTAGATTAACTAGGTAATTAAGGTTTACAACGGTTGGATAAGGGTTACAGCAGTGGCGGCTCGTCCATAAGGGCTGCAAAGCTGCAGTCCCTTTAAAATTATTTTAAACGCTTGTATTTTCGTTTTTATTCTTATTTGATTACTTTTCCGCTTTAAGAGTTTAATAATCAACGAAAATAGCAGAAAAAGTAATAAAAAGGTCAAAGGAAGACGGGAAATCAATCAACAAGTAAAAAAGACGCAGGCTTCAGCTGCAGAGGCTTACTCCCCTCCGAAGGAACGAAATTCTCACTCTGGGCAATAAATCAGAAGAAAAAAGCAACCCTTTCTCCGTTAAATTTAGAGGCACTCTGAGCTGCAGTAACCACAGACCGCGCTTGGCGCGCGACTTCCGCTTTTGCCGTCATCATTTGGCTTTTTATCGCTTTCGCTTGGTAGTCCAGTCATTAGGTAGTTTTTAAAATCAAATCTGGAGGTGTTGTAATTTTTTGCTCCTTTAAGTTTTTCGGGTGCTGATTACGAATTTGAGGTTTGCCACCCAAAATTTTTGTTGGAATTTTAGTTATAGCTAAAAACATGAAAAAATGGTTTTATCATAGTTTTTGCTTAGAACTCAAAAATTATCAATTTTTGGTATATCGTCATTATATATCAAATTAATCAGCACAGAATTTCTTACATCTTGGGTCTACACAACTTTTGTAGCACTGCTTGTTTCTAAGCTGATGAGCCGCCACTGCCAATACAATATTGGTATTAACTTAAAATGTTTGTAGTCCTTCTATGCAGTAACCACCATTATATTCAATTTTCTTCCACGATGTGGAAATGGTAAAATACTTAAAGCAATACCAGTTATGTTGATGACTCGGATGGAGCGATCTATTACTTTAAGAATTTATAGAAAAATTCGATAGCGAATGCCACGAAGTGGTTCCTTCTTCTTTGGAATTAGATCATAATGACGAGGGCTTAACTCCAGTTAGAGCAACTCTCAGCCCCTGCCAACATAAATATCCGCCACTGGTTGCTGAATTGTTTCAGACAGTCTTAAAGTGATAAACTAATACATCCGAATCGTGAATATAACTGGTATTGCTTCAGGTATTCCAAGACCTTTACATCGCTGGAAACAAGTTGTACACAACGCTTGTAATTACATCAAAGGACTATAAAGGTTCAAACTAGTACCAAGGTTATACATCCAATCCTCATACAAAATCTAAAAAAAATTCAACAGTCAACATTAATACAAAAAAGGGTAGTTCATCATCAAAAGTTTAATTATTCAGAGATTATTCTAACAGTTTTTTTTCATTATAAGAATTAATGCATGGAGAGTATAATTAGCCTGTAGTAGCTCCAAAAGTCCAGATTCTTTCGGAAAACATTTGCCCCTCCTATGAGATGTATAAAAAGCGTACATTCGTTTACATAGTATCTCGCGTGTTAGTATTGCGTTCGCCATTTTCACTTTCAGTGAAAAACATGTGCTAATGCAAGTTTGTCAATAAAAGTTTACAGCACCAATATAATTGATAGCAACTTGGATAAATAACATTTTGAGACAAATGCAATTATGCGCAGGCTTTTGCAACAGCACAAAACCTTGCGTATGTTGCTTGTGTGCGTGTTTTTCTTTAATACACATAGTTTAGACATCTGTTACGGTTAACTGGCCGTATCAGTATTTAATTATCAGCTAGAGATTTGTATGATTTAGGTTGACCTGTAATGTGTTAGGGAAAGCCAGGTACATTCTAGAACTCTGAGTTTTTATCGAGTTAAGGGATATGAAAAATTGTTTTTTATAATCATAAATGTATAAAAATACAGTCCGGTTCCAAATGTTACATTATTTTTCAAGCAGAAACTACTTGAAGTAATTAAAGGAATACAGTAATTTTACGAATCTAACTGGGATTTATTTTCACGTTATTTAGCATTTTAAAATGAATTAATGTAAATTTTAAACCAAAGTGTTTTCGCGTTGGTTCTTGTACAGGCTTAGAATGTACTGCAAACATTTTGGAAATTATCCTTCTGCTGTTATAACATCTATCGCCAATAAAATTCCAAAGGATAATTTACTTTCTTAAATATTTTTTTAAACATTAATTGGTTCAGTTCCTTTGGCTATTATCAGTAAATTTTTAAATTCTTTTGTTTAGCAAAAAATACTAAATGCAAACTATAAGTTCGGTTTGTTCGGAATACCTAAATCTTGGCAATGTCAGAAAAAAACCCCATCCATCATTCAGCTAACCCAGCTATGGAGTTAACTGCGCCGAAAGCAAGGATTTTTTATTTTATTTCCCTAATTACCCTAATATTTAATATTCTTGCTAATTCCTTGCTATTCTTGCTAATTCCAAGCTAATTGTGGAATCCATTTGCATGTTGCAGGAGGAAAAATGGCTTGAGGTCATAGCGTAGCGTAAGATAAAGGTTATATGTTTAAGAGCACATGCTCAGTTACGTTTGTCATATGACCCTGATGTCTTGTTATTTGGTTATAATTTTATACTGTACCTTATAGAGTTTGTACTTTTTTGTTTATTGTTATAATTTTAGATTAAAAAAATCAAAAGCTTAAGAAATTAGTACAGAGAATTTCATTTCTCTCTATACTAATTCTGTTCCGTCATTTACGTTTTAATACTCTCATAATAACATATCAAAATCGAAATACTATTATAATCATCAAATCAATGAAACTCAAAGCAGTTTCATTGGGTTGCTGGATATTTGCAATTTTATATTGAAACTTAGTATAGTGTTTGTACTTTTTTTCGCTGTTATAATTTTAGATTAAGAAATCAAAAGCTTAAGAAATTAGTGCTTAGAATTTCATTTCTCTATATACTAATTCTGTTTCGTCATTTATGTTTTAATACTCTCATAATGACATATCAAAATACTAGCATAATCATTAAATCAATGAAGCTCAAAGCAGTTTCATTGGGTTGCTTAATATTTGCAATTTTATATTGAAACTTATAGTGTTTATACTTTTTTTGTTTGTAGTTATAAAATTAGGTAAAAGAATCAGAAACTTTAAGAAATTAGTACAGATAATTTTATTTCTCTCTACAATAATTCTGTTTCATCATTTACGTTTTAATACCTTCATAATGACATATCAAAATCAAAGCACTAGTCTAATCACTCAATCAATGAAGCTCAAAGCAGTTTTAATGCTTAAAATATGAAATGTCAAGAGAGTGATGTAACTTACTTTAAACCCGCATTTAATCTAAATTAATGTTCTTCTAAGAATGACCACGGCTTACTTTGATTTAATTAAAGAACACTACTCTTTAAATATTCCAAAAATATTTGAAGAGTAGTGTTCTAGTTGAATTGAGCTACTGGGATGATTATTCAAAACGCTTGAAGTCTAATTATGCTTGAGTAGTTACATTTGCGGTTGGCTAATAGTTTTATCAAATTAACATTTAGAATATAGATTATTACTATTCGAGACACTGATGTGATATTTTGACCAGAACTCGCTTGAAAGGAATTTAACTATTCAATTTACAGGTTTGATTCCTAAAGGTGAAAAATCTTTTAATTTATATCAAAACTTACATTAGATATTCGGTTAATAAAAATTGAAAAAAATACCTAAATATATTAGATATTTTCGATTAATTACCCAATCTAAATCATTTGGTAGGTCGATTGTTTTAAAGGTTTAGTTTTAATGTTACTGATTCATAAACGCTGTAAATATTAATTAAAAATCATAGGGCGGATAACAGAATAGGCGAAAATTGAATTTTCATTTACGTAAAATTTGTGGTGCCAACGACATATAATTCGAGTGTATACGGGCACAGAATAAAGAAATAAACACAAACTCATACTACAGTTAGAAATACCTAACTATAAATCAACATCCGATCAAAATATATGTTGACACAACAAACTAAAATAAGAATATGTAAGAAAATAACTATTATATAGTTTAAGTTATCCTTCGGCTAAATATTTTTGTGGGTCTCATGCTACTAAACAGAATGAAATGCTAAACTTTTCAGTTTACATTACAATGAAAGAGTAAGTTAAGGAAGTAAGTAAGAGAGAGAGAGAGTGTAAATCAAACGTTTTAAAAACTTCTAAAACTGAACTTATTTTAACTAAAAATACACAATAAAAACAAGAATAAAGCATTTTTTAATCCTGAAACATTTTTTTCTTCTGGTAAGCTTTTTAATGTTTGATGCAATTATGGTGAGCTTGGCAATAAATCTAAAGCTAAAGTTAAGCTAAACCATAAATGTTTTTTGCTATAACCCACAGAGTCCTCATTGGGGTGAGCAGAGTTGGCATAGTAAACCTGAGAGTATTACTACGCAATCCTTTTGGGAATTGGCAAGCGTTAGTGAGCAGGGCGCAGAGCCCTATGTCCACGGATATTTTATTTTCTACATGTATTTTATTTCGCACAACATGCGGCAGAGTATTTGCGTGATTGGTACATTTACTTTTATCATGTGACTGTGACGTCTCTTGAATTGACTCAATTGCAAAGAAAATGAAATATTTACAAAAGTTGAATTTTTCACGTAGAAAATTTAACAATAAAATGACAAGCAGTGTTTTGTTTTTCAACTGCCATTTTAATCATTTTGTAGCAAGAGACACTGCAATCTAATTCATTAATTAGTTTAATGCATTATTCTAAAATCCGATGAAATTAATAAAATGAGACAATTTTCTGTAAATTTTAAACGAATAATTTATTATCTACGCAATAATTGCATAAAAATAAGCAGCATTATTAGAAAATTCTTATTTAGCGAACATTCACCTTGAAATGATATCGGCTGACTTTTTATCTCAATATTTTATCGCAACAAGTTAGAATTGCATTCATAATCCAATTAAATTTGAAAAAGCCCAAAGGAATTTACCGTCTTATCTTTGGGATTCAAAACTTTTTGTTTCATTTTGTCCGTGACATCTTCAATTAGGATTTATATTCTTAAAATTTTTATTTTAGTTAAGCTCTTAATTATAATTTGGTCATCTGAGATTTTGAGATAAGAAGAATTTCTAAGAAATGAAAATTCTTCTATGGAACTTTTAATCAGTGTTGAATGTCAGAATTAGTAGACGAAGCGTTAAATATAAAATTATTTTTTTTCGTCAAAAGTGGATATCATCTTGTATCTAATTAATTGATGATGAGAAAGATAGAAAAAAATATAATGGAAAAGAATAATGATTTATTCCACTGATAGTTTGTGTGATATCAAAAATTACAGTCAAATGTTTTTAAATTTAATTAAATTATTGAATTGCTTTAATATAAAGAAGATCGATATTAATTCTGTTGAACAATAACCTGCGAGGATGTCCTCCCACAAGAATTTCTTATATATTTCACATAATGCAGCAAGTTTTGTGCATAGCTTCATAATAAATTTATGAAAAAGGTATTAAGCTCACAAATTAAATGTTTTATCTTGCTTTTTGTGATGTTTAATTATTGCTTTCATATGCATTGGAATAGAAAGATCGTCAGACGGATTTGCTCTAAAATTTGACCCGAATCTATAATTTTGGTTTAAAGTTCATATACTCTAACTTCTTGTGTTTTAGAGTTATTGCGTTCACTTATGCGCGAAATGACAGACCAACCGACATCCAACCCGATAACGGATTTAGTCCAATATTTGATCCAATCCACAATTCTAGCAATAAGAATGTTCTCTATATTTCAACTATCTAGCTCGCTGCCTTTTTGAGTTATCGTGCTAACATGCACTAGGATACATAGATTTTCCCTAAATGGATTTTGTCCAAAATTAATGGAAATTTGAAAATTTTGCGCATATGTCGCATACCTCTTCTCACCCATCTAGCTTGTTGCGTTTTTGAGTTATAGTATTCACAGATCGACCGACTGGCAGACAGAACAATCGTAATTTCAAAAATGATGCTTTCGAAATGAAGAGGTTAAATCGCTTAGAATCATCAAAATGTCGGAATGTGCGAATTTCGCTACCCCTTTCTTCTTATTAATTCTGAAATGCTAAATAATTAATCTCGCGTTGTAGAGTATTTACCTTTTTATTCAAAAATGACATTATTTCCTAATAGAATAGATCCAATAACCAGTTTTTTTCTCTTAAAATCTAGTGAACCAAGTTACAGCCACGAATGTATAGTAGTTATGCTGTACACGATGCGGCCTTTTAACGCCGCATAGTTGTTAATCTGGAGTTAAATTTGTATCTGGACAGTGGCTTGATTCTACACGATTAAGTAACTTGCAGCGCCATCTAACTGATTGCTGGCGAACTAGGTAAGTTTTTATCTCCTAAACTATAGGAGACAAGAGTAAAATCTCTTTCTTTCTTTCAGTTATGAAGATATAGGATGTC
Organism: Araneus ventricosus; assembly: GCA_013235015.1. Classification (NCBI taxonomy): domain Eukaryota; kingdom Metazoa; phylum Arthropoda; class Arachnida; order Araneae; family Araneidae; genus Araneus; species Araneus ventricosus. The sequence goes on along the minus strand of BGPR01002574.1, from coordinate 62,044 downwards.
ATGGATTTAATGAAAGAAAAACAAGTTGAGTGCAAGGATATGATAACCGCTCTCTTATATAGCCCAAAATATCCGAAACTTTCGTGACACTTATTTATGATATTTGAGGAAAAAGACAAGGATTCGAGGAAAAAAATAGTTAAATTAATGTATAAATAATATGTGTTATATTATCATTACACTAGCCAATGAAAAAGGAAATGAAGTCATATTCATTAGAAGTTAATGTCGAGTGTGTTCGAAATATTTGTGTTTTGGCACAATGGATATTTGTATTCTGCACAATATGTCTGTACACACATTTATCAACAGTAACATTTCAGGCATTCTGTAGAAATAACAATATCAAATATTTAGAATTTGATCTATAATAATTTTATTTCATACGCCCATAAAACAATAAAATTTTCTATGGTTAAATACCACTGCTGTGTCAAGTCATTTTCAGCAACAGCAAAGTCTTCGACCTGCAAAAATAGAATCTTTCAATTCTTAAATTGATTCTACAGCTATCTAAGGAAATCTTAATGAGTCCATTTAACTTTAATTTTTCTTCCCGCAGGAAGTCTCCACGTGTCGTGGCCATACGAAAAAGAAACAAATGCTGGAAAACGAGCTCCTTGAAAAGTTATAGAACAAAAACTTATAAGATTTTAAGGAAAAAGATCTGTAAAAAGCGGAAAAATTCTAGTTAGGAGAATTTAGTGCCTTATGTCCACTGTTACTATACTTTTATTTAATTTGACTTGTTTCATGCTTGTGAATACGGAATGTTGACATCGATTTTACATACATTTGCTAATGTGCTAGAGTTTTGAAATTTTCAATGCTTGTGCGCTCTCGGTGACAATTCAGTATTTTAATATTTTCAGAATATCGGTTCATAGAATAATTTAATTAAATTTTGATTTGAGAAACATTCAAGTCCAGATTCCATTATATTTAGAATTATGAATTATAAATAACGAGCGATTGAAGATTAGAAAATGATTGCAAGAAAATGTTTCTACTTTTTAGCTCACTTAAAGAGCGTTTTTTAAAACCGTTTTATTAATTTTATTTTTATAAAAAAGAATTCCTATGCCAAACGTAATTTCTTGAAGCTTTGTATCAATATTTTTGACCTCTTAAAATAGCTATTTTTTGGAAATTATCAAATACTTTATAGCATTGTTTGTATGAGAAAGAAACTTAAAAACTGAATTTTCATTTCAATCTTGTTTTTGTAGATCTTCAATTTAAGTATTTTTATTTACGGCATAAAATAAATGAATTCGCTTGATTATAGAGTCTCATTCAAACATAAGTACGTAAATATTAAACGTTCCTCCTTTTTTTTTTATCATGCTTCGAAAAAAATTAAAGTTATATAAATTAGCAACATATTCAGCATTTAAGCTCAGTTGGCTTATCCTTATTATAGGAAATATTCCACTTTATACGCGTTAAATTTTCTTGAGTGATTCACTTCATTAATTTTAATTGCCTGTAATATTTACCTGTGGGAATGATGTATCGTAACGTTTCATTTTCTTATGTCTGAAAGTTATTTGCATAAGCTTAAATTTGCTTCATTTCTTACTCAACAGGGATCAGTCTTCAGTGTAATGTCCGAAATTATGAGTTTTTAAAATTTTTTATATAAGTTAATTACATATTTGAGACAGTTTTATTTTATATTACTTTACTTTTTTTGGAAAATGCGTATCGATACTCCCCAACTTTTAGAAATCATTTGTATATGAAAGAAGGAAGCAATGATTTTACGAATATTTAAGAGTATACATAAATAAAATATTTAAATTTTATTTATAGAAAATGAGTTATCCACATCTCTGGAGTACACTATAATTATCTAGTTTTTTTAGCACTTTTCTTCTATCTTTTACAAATTTAACAAAACTAAATGGAAAGAAACCAAATAAATTATCTCACATGCCTCCTGTATTTTTTATATAATTATTTTTGAGGCAAGTAATGGACATTTCAAAACTGTCTGCTAAATGTGCTCCTGTATAAATTAAATTTAATGCGTATACACAATACTTATAGGTTTAATTCAGTTATATTTACGCTCCATTTTGAAGCTGCACGCTAGTTTGGGACGGACCTCGTAATTTTGAAGCGCGATCAGATGATATGGACTACACGTGAGCTAGCGCCCCCTTCTCACAATTTTCGAATCACACTAGTGGGAGGACATCTGACCATCGGCAAGATGAGATATGCATTAGGCCCACATACGGGGTGGTTTTTCCGTGGAATCGGGTCTCGAACCTGGGACGCTCCGGCCACGATGCCGAAGCTCCACTACGAGACCACTGTAAACTGCCTTGCAGAATCATCTGCATAAAAGTTTAAGGTATGAGAATATATAAATCTTAGGAGGTGATGCCGATATGTTCAAAGACATGTTACCTAGAAGAAGGAAGCCAGTATAAGGTGTCTGCTCACTTTGCTCAGTATTTCATTGAATTCTGCGAAAGAAACCCTTCTCCGTTGTTGAGAAAGGTATAGTTATTACTGGAAGACTGCGAATCAACATTTCTACCAAAACAATAGTTTAAATGTTGAACCCAAGTCGACATAAGTGAAATTTTGAATGTTCTGTAATGTATCAGTTACAGGCAACAAGTATTGTACAAGTTAGCAAAATGCTTGATGTCATTCATGGCTCTGTGAGTAAGGAAGCTAACAGCAAGTATAGGAGTAAGGTTAAGAACAAGTATAGGAGTAAGTTTAAGAGCAAGTATAAGAATAAAGTCAAGTTAAGACAGACGGTATTCTTGACAATGGGTTTAGGTGAAATTGGCCTATTTAGTGTAGGTGCTTGGTAATTTGTCTCACTTTCACATGCAGCTAAAATACTATTTTTTTACAATGAGTCGACAGCATCACGGTTGTATCTAGAACGAAGGGAACAAAAGTAACTGCTGAATGATTATTCCATATTCAGCTTGCATTACAATGTTCGTCATATAAATATCTGAACCAGTATCTTGTTTCTACCTCAAATGCGGAAAGGAAAGTGATGGCTTTCAAGGTGCCGATGTATTACTGTGGAAAGGAATAAATTTAAGCAAAATTTTAATGTTTAAGTGCGCCGAAGACACCAGAAGTCGAAAGTACAGTACAAGGTCCTTGAAGTATTTTACCGTCTGTTTTGAGATGCAATAGATGCACTGTTCTTATCCATGGGCGGTAAGGTGCCTCTTCATTTTCTTAACAGATCTATAATTCCTTTGCATTGAGGATATTTGGCAAATAAAGTGGCTGTCAAGGATTCCCTATCTTAATCCGATAAAATATGTGTAACATGCTCTTGGAAATTGAACGCTTTCATTTCCCATGTCCAATCACAGATGGAAAAAATTTTGCGTCAATTTTGACCATGCGCATTTGTTGACCATGCAGATAATTTTTGCAAAAGTAATCATATTCTCAACTAAACGTCAATCACAGCATTATTGTGTTTGCTTTTCTCCAATAATAACGGAAACCTCATGATGTAAGCTTAATTTTGAGCCATCCTAATTTAACAAAGAAAACATTGTGCTCAACTTTTTTCGTGATTTTTACCTTCAATCCGAGTAGGAATTTCGGAAATATCTACTCAACCTCAAATTATACTTTGGACATGATGGTATAAAGATATTATAGAGGAGAATGCTATTTACAGGAATTTCGTGTTTCCAAATTTGTTCATTGTCTGTAATCAGACGAAACTCAAGTTCTCTTTGAAATGAACATTCTCTCGAATGAATAAAGGAAAATTAAGATAATTAATTCTGAAAGATCATCATAGACGGCCCCTCGTTTCGTTCATGAGCTATAATGAGCTGAATGCAGTATTTATTTTAAGAATGGAGAGTTTGGCTAGAAAGCGTCTTGAAATAATATTCTTTTCATTTTATTTGAATTACAAAAATAATGAGATCTGAACTCAAGGTCTTAGACTTGAAAAGTGCACAGTCTCATTATGCATCTCAATTGCAAAATTACTCTTAGGGTTTTATTTTAATAGTTAGAAAGAGAAGAATTGTGTACTAACTTTCACGATCGTTTTGATAGTCTGTTGATTATGATTTGACAATTTTATCCTTGAACTCACAAGGATACATATTTTTTTAAACAAGATCGCTCACCATGATATCAATAGACTAATTTTCCAAATTAATGTTCGAAATTAACAGGAAACCAGCATCAGTAAAAATCTGCAATTTTAGTGATAATGCTCGGGAAAGTCGAGCGTAGTAAAAGTTTTGTACTGATCAATACCTCTATACCCTTAATCAAGCAATATTTTCAAATTTCGGAAGTTTAAGCTTATATTGTGTATTTGTATGATAATAATTTAATAGATCACATTTAAAATCTCTTATTAACACATTATTTATTTATCAATATGCATTCATTGAAATTTTTGAGGGGCTTTTCCTTCGAAATGAATGTTTTAATTTTGTGCTTTCTGTTTCCATTTCAAGGTTATGTGAGAGGCTGCGATGGCCTGATCTCGGCTTCGGGACCGGAAGTTTCTAGGCTTGATTCCCAAATTTCACCTAATATCCGGCGAGGGTCAAACGGAAGTTTTCAGAGAAAAGTGTCAGCTCAAGTGTCATCTTCGTCATGTGACCACTGTTCAATTTTACAATGTTCGTCCCCCTATAACTTTGGTTTTGCTTCGAAACGGAACTTTAATGAAACTAAAGTTTATGCTGAGCTAAAATTTTGTTCCACTTATGTCAGTTTATCGCAGAAAAAAGTTTAGATTTCAACTTTTTCCTAATTTTAAAGTTCAATTTTTAATCTACCTG
>BGPR01002574.1:3857-57220 GCA_013235015.1 Araneus ventricosus | reverse complement strand
TTTCACAGAGAGAGAAGAGTGTTTGAAGAACAAATTTAACTACTCATTTCAAACATTTGCTGTTTTATTTTTACTAAAACGACTTTACAAATGAGTTCTATTTTAAAGCATTCTTTTGATGCAGAGTTTCCAAATTGGACGACCGAACTCTCTCTCTATCTCTCTTTTTACTTTTTACAGCAAGTAACTCTAAACTCATCTATACATGCTAATGTGGAAGCACATGATGATGGAACAGCAGTATTAGAGCTAACAATGAAGTAAAATGCGAATGCCTACATGTACTGTGTTTATTCATGATAGATGAGGAAATGAGAATTTTTCGTGACATTTTGGAACATCGCCTCTTGTGTTACATTTTGATTAAAGAAAGTAAAAACATATTGATAAAAAAAAAACAAATAAATTTGTAACCTTTTAGGATAGTCTTGTAATTCGGGTCGTATCAGATCAGAGAATTCCTAATTATATCTGTCTGCTGTATATATTTCAGGTTACTATTATGTTTCTGTATCCCGAAGTATAAAGTGAATCTGAAGCACGTGCGAATAGGAATTTAAGATTCAATGATTTTCGGTTGCATGTTTTAAGAAAAGTGTAAAAATTCATTTTCATCAATTCATCAACGCAAATTAACTGGGCTGTTAAATTTACATTGATAGATGGCTATGCATTTGAACTAATAATTGTGTATTAAGGCATTAAAAAAACATAATAGATCTCAAACAATAATATAGTTATAGATTAAGCAAAGCAGTTTGTTTCGTCATAATATAATAATTTCGTTAATGTCATAATATACATTAAAGAAATTTCCTTTCATGAGGAATAAAATGTTAACTATGCGGACTGTCAATAAAGAATGAATATTGTATAAATAAAGTTGAAGCTTGTTAGTTCATTAGTTCAGTTGTGTCTTGCCAACCAATCTCTATGTTATCAATTCATGTGACGTCACAGTCGCATAACAAACGCACACTTGGATCACATCGAACATCAAATTCAGAAGCTTCTAACCTGTGGTACGAGTACGAAAGGGTTTAATTTTAATGTCAACCATCTAATTTATTAGTCTTCTAGTATTTCTACTAAAATTTACAGAAACACAATTCTCATTCAATTATCTCATATAAATTCTATTTGCTCAAATATAAACACAAAATCGAGACAGTCTAAGAATTTGTTTAAACAGCTAATAAAAAATGGTATTCCGCATGTTTCGTGCAGCAATATCTGAAGCTTTGAATTCCGCAGTTTTTCGGCCACAGATAAGGTCCTTTGCATAGCAACCACAAAACTGGTGTGGATACATTTTTTCATTTATTCTTCCGCTCTTGTAACCTGCTCTTTAAACAGTCACTCTTGTGCGGGCTCCTTTATGTCCTTTTTCTCTTTTCCTTTTTATGTATGCAGGTGGTTCAAAGAGTAAGGTAACAAGTCCTCTGAGAGAAAAGGTTTATTCTCGATATCAAAGAGATAGATAAAGATAGAAAGGAACTGGTACATATTACTTCTCCACATAGTTACCATGGTTGTTGAAGCATTTTGGGCATCGGTGAACCAATTTATCTAAACCGGCATAGAAGAAATCAGGGTCCAGGTCGCGGATTCACCTAACGACGGCTTCCTGGACTTCGGCATCGTTCCTGAAATGGCGACCTGCCATGTGCTTCTTCAACAGTCCGAAGAGATGAAAATCAGTTAGTGCGAGAACAGGTCACGAAAGAAGTTGCAGAACTGTCGAGCACGTTCACCACAGAGACATTTGAACATCTTCCCTACAGCTGGGATCCCTACGGCCTGTTTATAATATGTTTTTGTATTTTCATAATAGAAGCAAGATTTAGAAGATTTCAGATCAGAATGTCGAAACCATTTCTGACAAACTGTGTTTGAAATAATTTTCAAAAACTAGTGACAGTTAAAATTTGCGTAGAGTGAATATTTTGATATATGACTGGTTTTTATCATCATTTCATTCTTAATTTTTCGCACACACACACACAGTTGTGAATTAAATATAATATTCAACGCATAATCCGCAAAGGTAAAGATGTGCTTCATATTTTGAACCAAACTGTCTGACATTTCGACACTTCATCAGCATCCTTTAAGATATTCACCGTCTTATTTTCATCAAAGTGTGATGTATTCTAAAATATCAATATGTTTTTAAATTTTATGAATAAAGAGATTTTTTAAGAACTTCGAAATGGATAAAAGATGGAAAAGATATCTGTAAATAAAACAAAATAAAAATTAATTTCTAGAATGGAATGAAAATTGCTCTATTATTTCTATAGTTCTTCTGTTGAATAAAAATGCACAGATTGAAACCGATTTTTCAGTTCGACACTTTTTCGAACCTTGTGTAAAGATATAATCTATAAAAGTTTGAAATTATTATATTTTGGCTTGTCATATTTTGTATATAATATATTTTTATTGTGAACTGCAGCTGTAGGATAAAAGAGACAGTGACTACATAGCATCAGATTTTAATTTTTTTTTTTAAGTCAAAGTGCCATTTTTATTTTACAAAAAAATAACAGAGATTCATAACGCAACAATTATGTGAGACAGGTAAAAATTTGATTTGTTAAATAAATTTAAATAAACTATGAGAATGCAAGAGAAGTAGCATTTTCTTATTATTCAGGTAATCAGAAAAATAATTCCAGTGCAACTTACAATTCTTAATTAATATGCATCATCACAACGATTGTTTTATTATACAATAAGGAAAGAATTATACTGATATTTGGATCTATTCCTCACCCACCCTCAACATGCATCATGGAACTTTTTTATCTGTTCCTCGACACCCTCAACACGCAGCATGGAACTTTTTGCCTCCCTTGTTCTTGCTTCTTTTTTTTGAGACCGCAGTGGCCTCATGGCGATGTGTCCGTCTCGGATCCGGAGAGTTCCAGGTTTGAAACCCGATTCCATTGAAGATCCGTCGTGTATTGAGCCCGCTGCACGCCAAGCACGACATACGCAGAGGGGTTCCAAACGTTCCCCCCTCCGGCGTGGTGCGGAAGTTTGGAGAGGGGGTGTCATCTCAGGTGTCGTCCGTCATCTAACCGAGGCTCAAAGCTACGAAGTCGATCCCAATATAGCCCTAGTGTTGCTTCAAACCGGGACGTTAAATATGACTAAGCTAAACTGCTTCTTCTTTTTCGAAGCATATCAGCTACAACTGGCGTTTTTATGACTTGGTTTTTCTTTACAGCTTTATAAGTGATCGTACTGAACATGGAATTTTTATTTCACTAAAAATTTAAGAATGGTCTGTGGCAACTCAGACAGCACCAATAATTGACTGCCTCACACCCACACATTGCACAGTTTCTTTCCATAGTTCAAATACGTAGAATTTTACTCGTTTATTTGAATCTTGTTAAAAGTTATTGGACCTTGAAGTTGCGGGTTGTTGAAACTGAAATTTGTAAGAAACCTCAGAAAAGTGTTTATAAAAGTCCAAAACTTTTCACAAGAACTTGATTTGTCATGAACATTCATTTAACTTTCTATCCTTGGCATTTTTATAACAGCTAAATTCTTGTTTCCGTTTAAATTCATTTCAGTGTAATTAATCAAATGATAAAAATTTCCTGTTGCAACGGGTAGGTTGTGTTGTCATTTTCATTGTCGTTGAATTTTCATTGAAATAGTTTGATACTGGAGTTGGTTTTCTGAAAACATTAAATTTCTATGAAATACATTAACATGTTTAATACATTTAAATTAATCATTCATTTGAAATGCAGTTCAATTACCTGTAAAGCATTTAACAAAAATGCAGCTCCCATATGATTAACCCTTAAAGGCCCAGTGTTGCCTTTAAACAACATACAGGATACATACTTAAATTTTTATTAAATCAATTTAAAACATATAGATGACAGCCTGAGTACTTATAAAAATATAATAAATTGATGTTTTTCACTTAAAGCTGAATATTTTTAGCTTTGCTTATACGCTTGAGAATGCCAAATTTTATTCGACAATATTTAAGAAAATTCCTTATCTATACTATTATTTATTAAAATTGTTTGACATTATAGAATTTTATCAATTTTTTTTTCTGAAATAAAGCACTGTGTTGCCAGTTGGTAACAAACTGTTTTTTAGCCATAAACCATGCTTGAAACAAAATAGGATTTTTTGAAGTATTTTTTCCATTTTTTTATTCAAGAAATGAAAGTCAAAATCATTTTAAAATCAATTTTTAAAAAATCGAGCTTTTAAGGGTTAAAAAGGTTTTATTGAATACAGTAGAATCACGGAAATTTCAGACCCAGGTATCCGAACATGTTTTAATTTTCTGAAAACTTTTTACTGAAAAATGAAGGAAAAATATCAACTACGAATCAGAAACAAAGCTAAAGTTTATTCCTAACTTAAAAGAAGTATTCGAATTGGTCTTTAAGAATGAATACAGCACGTTTTAATTAGTAGAAAAAACCCAGATATCTTCTTGTTACCCTCAACTTGTTTGCCACTGTACAGTGCGAATAGCTGCGTGCTTTTCCCGTACGCCTTCACAGAGCACCCAGAATCCATATTTTACAGCATTTGGATTATTAAGAGTATTTTACCGAGTTTCCCGGATAATCCGAATTCCCCGGACCCCAATTAGTTTGGATTAAGGGGGTTCTACTATAAAATCAAGTAGAATGATATATGAACCGCAGTGGGAGGACATTAATAATAATTGATAAAAAGTTATTTTTGACTTGAAGAAGGAATAGCTTTTAGCAAAGAAATTGCAATTAAACAACTAAATGTTTTGAATAAATTTATCTTAACTAAAAATAATTTCAAAATTAAATTTTGAAAATTTTTTCTCAAATTTTTAAAAAATATTAGCGACTTAAACTCATTCATAAAGATCAATATTTTTTTGCACATTTTCTTTTCGTTGAATGCAAGCAGGATGAAATGTATCGACATAATTTTTTTGTCTTCAAAGAATTATTATATTGTGAACTTCTTTAAATTGAAGTTGGTAGTATGTAATAAATAGTAAAATTATCAAAGTAATTATTAATTAGTAATTTAGTTGAAGTAATGTTGCTGCAGAAGCATTTAATTATATCTCTGATGGAACGTTTAGGTGACATTGAATATTAGCATACACAAATGATGAAGTCCAACAAAACTACGAAGTTTCTTTTAGATCAAACAACCACTGCTGAGATATTTTTATAGATATTGTTTGCAAAAGTTAAATGATAATGACAAAAACGAACTGCTGTTAAAAAATAAAAAATAATCTGTACACAATTATTATTTAACCTGTATTACCAAGTTTGTTATTTGATTAATTCCATTATATTGAATTTAAAATCACATTAATGTAAATTTAAAACTGGCGGAAGAATGATCTGAACTTAATTTGCAAAAATTCTTTCTTTATTATAATGTAAGTCATGTCATCTGTGACAGAAATATCAGAGATGAAACAGTAATGCGTCATCTTTGACAGAAATGGAAACTTCTCATCTTTATTTCATGGCACTTATTTATCGAAACGAGGATCAGGTTTTGTTGATTTGTTCACAATTCCTCTGAAAATGCTCCTTTTAGCTCATGTATGGACAGGTAACGTATTTGTTGCGCTTCTGTTTGGCAGTCTAAAGGATTTTACCCTTGATTAGACAGGTTCAAGTCTGGTGAGTAAGCCGATCAATTCGAATATTAAGTTCTGTTTCCAAATATTCTAGTATAAGAAGTGCTCGATTCGGACGAGCGTTGTAATCTATTAGCAAAATAGCTGCATCAGCTGGACGCCTATAATTGACGTTCCTTGTCTTTTTCTGTATATCTGCGACCGACTACAAAACTTACATTAAAGATATGCTGCTTGGTGCTGCAACTTCGATGTTATGAACCCAAACCGTGACCCTGTTTCCATGGAAACCGGTCCTTTCATGAAAACGAAAAGGCGAGTTGCGTTTTCCTTGCTTCATCCCAGATCAAAACATGTCAATAATCTCTATTCAAGCTACATCTGGACTCTGCAGTAAATCACTCATCGTAAACAAGTACTCAGTAAGAGTTCAATTCCATTCATCTTGGCTCCATTAAACACGGGGCTTTGGGAGATGAAGTTAGGGGGTCACAAGCCATTGACTTTCTCGCTTGAAGTCTTGAAGCTTTTGCGCAGCATTAGAACGACCGATTCAATTTCTTTTGGCACGGCAATAGTAGGAAACTTTCTGCAGACACAGTTGTTGCTCTTGGACACCTTCGACCAAGCTGTCCACTGGCTGATTTTGTAATTTTTAATAATCAATCTATAATCGCACATCTATGATTCACTTCCTGTTTCACTCTTGTTGATGTATAATGTCATACTCGTCTTTTCTCTTTTGGCGTTCTTTTCTCTGATTGATTAATCTCTGTCTTAAACGTTTATATGTGTTGCTTTTATAAATAATAATTTATTCTTTCTCTTGCATCGCTCTACGGGTGATAAATTCAATAGATTTACTGTTGAAAAATCAGATACGACACTTCGAGGAGTAGTCAGATCTTGAACGACCTCCATTTGTGTTCCTCCCAACTTCAAGTATTCCAATTAACTTCCACTTTAAATTACGCTTTTGAGTCAGAACTAATGAATATTGATCACTTCCAAAAAACGTGAACTTACACTTTACTAATCGCCTGATCTGTATTTCATGCAGTAGCCTATACGTAGTGGTTCAGTTTTTCGGTCAGGTTCAGAGTATTAGAATAAATAAAAGTCTCATTCGATATTGTTTGAATATTTTAATCAGTTACTTATTTTTCAGTTCATCCATTAATTTTCATGGAAAGTGAACTATGTTGAAACGAAAACCATATTAATACGTAACACATAAAAATTGATTTATTCTTTAAAAGTTATATAGTATAAGCAAATATTTTTATCTACACTATATAGCTTAATATTAGAGAAATTGAAAAAAACACGTTTAATCTTTCATCACGATGCGTTATAAGAAAAATTATGAACGCAATTCTAGTGAATGTATATTGAACTGAAAAAAGAAATTATGATACCAATTTCTTAAAATTAGTTGAACAAAATCAGTAAACATCTTTAAAAATTCCAAAAGTCTCAGAAATAATTAAATTCTAAGCCTTAGTTTATTTTTAACTTCTGTAGCAATACATTCTGATGTCGCTTCTGCTTTCAACCACTAAAATAAAAAAAAACCCTCTGAAATCTGCAGTTTAAATAGAATACTTAGGAAATATAATATTCCATTATATGTATTCAAATAAACTCTTTTCAGTACTAGGTAACAACAAATAACGAAATAAGTTCCAACTTACTTTATAAACGATTATTACATTCATTTTGGAATTCATTGCGCATCATCTTGCTGGAGGAAAAAGAACATGAAGTTACAACCTGCGTGAAACAATGTGCAGTTAGGTGACATAGGCAGTTACAGTTTTCTTGTGACTGAGATGTTGCGTGATTCACTCCATTGGGGGAATTATTTTTTTACATCATAAATTCATCGAGGTGATGTTTGAAAAGCCATTCTTTGCAATTTTCTCTTTGAATCTTTGCTACGAAGGTGTAATTTGACACATTTGATAAAATCTTTATGAGCACGCAGGTTAAATACCAATATGTCGATATTTTTTAGATTCATTTCGTTTTCACCGTAAAATGAGATTCATCTAGCTACATATGAAATAACATGTTCTTGGTAATAACCACCAAATTTAACCTCAAACAAAAAAATAAACAAAACAAACATTTCAAACAAAATGCTTTTGCAAGTTGTCTTCTAATAGTTGCTATAAGAACAAATTTTATGTAATGTTTTATTTCTTCTATCTGTCTGTGTTCAATAAACAAAGAACGGTTGTAGATTTTATATTAATAATAATTTATTTTTTGGCATTTCAACAACCATTTCGTCTTTATTTTTTAAACGACTTAGCTTTGTGGTTTTCAAGTCAAATTTGGAAATAATGGATCTAATTTCGCACATTTACCGGAGTGTTATTATTTCATTACATTTTCTTTCAGTTTTACATATAAGAGGCCTAAATACTAAATAACAAAAATAAAAAAATACCGAAAAATTATACCAAACAAAATGTAATATCAGCAAAATAGCAAAAATAAATAAATAAACAAAATAAATAAATAAAATAAAAAATAACAACAATTATACCAGAAAAAGATTGTACTAACACAAAACAGCGAAAAAAAAACCGACAAAAGGAAATAATAATTAGTAGAAAAAGAAATTTCTAAAAATATTTCCGCTATTCATTTTTTCGAATACTTTTCCCCGAATTCATTTTTGATTTGTAATTACAGCTTTATATTTTCTAATTTTAAATTATATAATATTTTAAATCAATGAAAAAAATTCAACCATAGAAGATCAAAAAATCCAGAAGCACTTAACTGGAAAAGAACGTCAATTGATACAAAGCGGGAAACAAAACGTCCTTTCACTCTTATGTATTCTACTTGATAGAAACTTGTTCAAATTGTTGTGTTATCTTTCAGTTGAAGGTTTGAAGATTCACTGTTGTTTACTGGAAATAACACGGTAATTTTGCATAGGTGTTAGATGAGATTCGCGGCTGCAAATTGAGCCCATCCAAAGTGTCCTACTTCACCCACGCGGAAGCATTGCATTTACGATAGATGTAGCTTGCACTAGTCTCATGTTATCCCTCACTTTCCAGTTTAGTTATATTAACGTCCCGTTTTGAAGCAACACGAGGGCTATTTTGAGACGGACCTCGTAAGTTTGAACCGTGGTCAAATGACGAGGACGACACCTGAACTGCCACCCCTTCTCCAAATTTCCGCACCATACCAGCGGGAAGACGTTTGCCCCCTATGTATGATTTAACGTGCAACGGGTCCACATGAACAGCGGATCTTCAATGGAGTCGGTACTCGAGCTTGGAACCCTCCGGGCCCAAAGCTGAGATCTTACCATTAGGCCACTGCGGCTCACCTGCGTGTTCCAGCAGAATCGAGTTCCTTATACAAAAATGAGAGATTACGGAGTTGTATTTGATTTATTTAAATTGTAAATTTCAGATAGAGTAATATCTATTAATCGTTGAAAAGAGTCCAGAGATGAAAAATTTTTTTACTTTGAAGAAAATAAATGTCTAAATTTGTTCCTAAAAAATTTTACTCATTCTGTTTATTAATGCCTAATTTAATTTATGTCATATTACTTCTATGATTCCTTCCGCGTTGTATCGAAATCATGCTGACTGGAAGGAAAGGGTGTGGTAGAATTCTAGATATTTTTACGCGTGATCTGCTCCAATCTTTGCTTCCGTAGATTATTTAAATCTCGAATATAACTTCGACGGTATTTTTCCTTTTCTTATTGTTGTTATCGTCTATGTTTTGAACAGGATTCTGCAATATAATCAATGAATTTTTTCTTAATTTAGATAAATTATTTTGCATATTGTTTTAAAAGAATTCCTAGAAAGGAAGGAAAAAAACTAAAACGAGTATTAAATTTGATTCGCATAACTATTGCCTTACCAAACTGATTCGTAAACCTTGTCTTACGTTCTTGCACACCACACATTCTGTTTAGGATTTCACACAACTTCGGCAAAACTATTTCATTCTAATTTCCAATAAACCTGCTGATACTATTTTTCGCCTGTCCTGTTGTACCACGTCTATTGTACGAGGGTAAGTCATTAGTTAAGTCACAGAAGATTAGAAAAAAATAATTTACCATGATAACCACTTGGAAACAATTTTATTTTTCAAAATAATCTCCACCAATGTTGATGCACTTATCCCATCGTTCCACCAGCGCCCCACTTACAGCTGCATAAAATTCTTTGGGTTGCTGTCTCACCCACAGTAGGACATCGTGTTGAACATCGTCTTTATCTGCAAAGTGTTTGCCTCCAAGATGTTGTTTTAGAGGACAAATAGACGAAAATCGCTTGGGGCTAAGTCAGGTTGGACAGTGCTACAGCATCCACCTTACAGCCTTACACCTGGAATTGTGGCGCTGATAAAACGATGGGTTAAGTGCATCAACATTTGTGGAGATTATGTTGAAAAATAAAATTGTTTCAAGTGATTATCATGGTAAATTATTTTTTTCTAATCTTTTGTGACTTACTTAATAACTTACTCTCGTATCATGTGTGATACTCAAGTTGGGATCTGATGAAGGAAGAAAAGAATAGGGAACCATATGGGGTATCAATCATGATTTCAAACATTATTTTCCTATAATTTGAAAAGACAGGAGAGAACTTTTCTACTTCTTCAAAGTCCGTTTTAAAAGTTGGGGAGAGACGCCGAATTTGGACTGGCGCCTAGATCGGAAGGCTATAGAAATTTCAATTCTATTAATTATTTGGGCAGTAAAATAGGAAAATTATGTTGTAACGACGTTGATGGGGTGTATGAAATATCTTTAAGAGAAAGCACTTTGTGTTTACAATTAGAAATCAAATATTTAGATTTGGGTATTATCACTTAATTATTTTGATAAAAGGCAAATAACCCTTACGCTCTTTTGAAGTAGAAAAATATTCAATTATTTTTTCAGATAGTTTTTTTGTTACAATCTACTAAAATATTTTTTTTCAAAATAGTTTGAAAAGAAGGTTAGGGTAATTTTATTTTGTTGTTAAAAAGTGGTCTGGATTGGACCACAAACGGTTGCCTAAACTGGACCATTTAAATAAATGGGTTTATTATCTTAAACTGCAGTAATAGCTCAGAAAGCAGTTATCACATTTTTAGTTATCCCCATGAATTCGAAGTGGAACCAGTGAAAGCAAAAAAAAGTACACTAACGCCATCAAAAGTTGGATCGAAAAGAAAAAAAAAACTAAGTATACATATCATTTGTGAGGAAATACGGGAGAAGAGGAAGTGACACAGTGCGTGAAATGTCATACTTGGGTTCATGCATTGTGTGCAGGTGTGAATTGGAGAATAAAAAATAGTTTTGTTTTAATTGTGGTTATAGAAACTGGGGATTCAATCTGGTTTCCTTGATTGAACGCGATGACACAACTTTTAAAGCTATTTTTTTCCTACTTTAAAGTCTATTTTATAAAAAGTTAATTGCATTATTTTGATGATAAATGAACTACATAAACTAGTACTTGTTTTCCCATTAAAATTACTTCTCTATCAGTGTACATTAAAAAATGTCCAGGTAGTAGAAATTTGGCGATTTTCTCCTAAATTTTGAATATTTTAACCTGACGTTATTTAAAGGTTATTGATATAAACGATTAAATTTCTGTCGAAGAATATTTATGTATAAAATAGCTACTTAAACGAATATTTATTTGTAAATTAAATGCTTTAAGTAAAAATTATTTGTGATTCATGATATTAAACAGATCTGTAACGGTTTATTTATCACTTTTCTCGCCAGTTTCCCTTTTCAGTAAGTTATTCCGTTTATATTCCCCTATTACTCAAGATCTATCATTTCAGCGCCATACATTTTCGTTTTACTATATCCACTATCTATATTAAAGCCAAGTTAATTTCCACAGATACTGTGTTTATGGCACTGACTCTAACACTTTAAAATATTAAGAATTTTTAATTGTAAGCTAGAGTATTATGTCAGACTACCTCTAGTTTATAAAATTAACTAACAAGTCAAACTTAACGATAATTGCTACGGACACTTTTGATTATGACGCAGTGTTCCCTAACCTTGACTAAGTTGTTAGAAATAACGCTCTCTTATTCCTTTTTCACACTCATGAATTTCTAATCATGTTCGTAGTAGACTTTTAGGAGCAAAAAAAGTAAAAAGTGATTGATAAAGTTAGGCTTTAGAGAGTACAGCTCCTGTTTTCAGTATTTTAAAGCTTTATTCAAGTTAATTTCCTTGACTTCAGGAGGAATTTGTTCTAGAGAGTTTTTAATTAAGATAAACTGGGAAAGTATTTTAGAATAATTATTTTATGCAGTTAATGGTGTTGTTCTACGCTTTTAATTTAGAAGTTCAATTTCTACCTTTCTCATTCTAAAATTACATTGAAAATATTTTAATCTAAATATTGAATAAAGTCTCTATAATATATTAAATTTCTGAAAAATTGCAAATCCATAAAAAAGAGTTTAAATTTTTCGAAGATTAAGACATACGACTACTACGAAACTCATATATTTTGTACGTTTCATAAACCCATTAAACAGACAGACGGACGAGCACACGCACGCACGAACACACATAATTATTATGAAATTTTAATAACATATTCTTAATATATTATTTATTGCATATTACATTATTTTGACTGAATACATGATTTATAAATTTAATAACCACAGCTTTGAAAAAACAACTTACTTTGAAAAATAATTATCTTGAATTTTGCAATAGATATTGAATTTATTAATCACAAAATAACTTGCTTGTGCTTCCTTGTTCTTAATGCATGATTTGCACCATTTCTCCATAACAGAAATTAAGTTGTTAGAAATGTGAATAAGTATACAAGACCATTCTTGTAGCAAACATTTTGCAGCCTTTTTAAAGACTTTAATAGAGGATTTAGAATTTCAACTGTTCAGCTAAGGGTGTTCCAAATATGCTCTACAGGATTACATTCAGGTGAATGAGATGACCTCAAAATTCGTTCAAAACTTTGGTGAAGAATGCATTGGTCTTCAGGCATAGCTTAATGTGCCCTGACCCATGTTCTCAATTAAAATGAATGCTTCACCAGCAGAATCAGTAAAGATTCAAGAAACTCATCGAGTAATCCTCATTACTTTTGACCATTTCTTTCACTGAACGTATGGAAATAAAAATAGTCTTCCAAAGAAATTCTAGTCCTTGTTTTAATTCCACCTCCGTTATTAATGTGTTTTTCATGATTTGTTGTATTAGTCGTAACTGTTTTCTTGTTCTATCCAAATTCCAGGACGAAAAAGATTTTCTAGGATGAACTTAAACTTATCTATAAAAAGTATCTATTCTTGTCTTGTACGAGTGATATCTTTCTCATCACAATTTTAACAGGCACTTCTCTAAAGTGAAACATTTAATTGGTCTTCTAGCATACTCGTTGTAAGTGTGAAGATGATTTCTTACAGATCAAGCTGGAATTGTTCTTTATGTCATGAAATGTTCCTGATTTCATAAATGTGTCCAATTACTTACCCTATAGCCTGTCGTATAGGCGGGAATAAAATGGGACGGTAATATAACAAATCCAATCAAAGATATTTTACGCGTCGTGATGCATAGATTTAAGACTGATATTTCTGCCCTTGATAGAAAATATTCTCAATAACCGAGTTATCATTGGAAGAAATTTTGGACTTCCATAATTCAAGAAAGGAAGATATTTAAGAAGTACCGCTATTTAATGAACGCGTATTACCACATCGATGCTCACGTATCCATAATATTTAAGATGGTTTATCTGAGCGCACAGGCATCTGATACCTTTTCTAGCTGTCTAGTATGATTTAGAAATGGCCAGAGCACTTCGCCGTTGAGAATTATGGAAAATTGTGCATTAAGTGCCTTCGTCTAGAGAACACATGTGGAGATTCCGGTGATGATATTCGAGGAGTTTATGAAATTAAATCAGCTTAGATTCGTGGCCAAGTAATTAAAATTCATGAAACTGTAATATTCGGATAAAATCTGTGGGGAATGTTGCGCTAAATTAAAGCTTTAATGTTTCGCTTGATTAAAATATTAAGAATTGATTTTTGGTTTCTTTGTTTTAGTTTCTTTCCAAATTTAAGCTCTAAACACCAACATCAGCAGAATTTTCGATCAAATATAAAGTAAAGGGGAAAAATAGTTTATTATGATCATGACATCTTCAGCTATTTTAATTTATGTGAAAGTATCCGCATCTGTAGCCAGCATAAAATGTCTCAGCATAAATACATGAATTATCTCTCAAGCGTTGTTGTGAAGGAATATATTTTGTGATTTCAAAATGATTCTAGTATTCGTCTTTAGTCCCTGGTGGGCTTCGTAAAAGAAGGGTCACGAGTTTAAGGCCCTATTCAAGGGCAGAAGTCCTACCTAGCATGTGAGCTTGATGCTCGTTAAATCCGTTGAGATCCAAAGTTTTCTTATTACGATGTGATCGTTTGATGTCAATTCAGGTGAGGGTTGCCGGATCATGCGTCATTTCACGCGTGAAACTACAAAGTCCATTCCAAGATAGTACTCGTGTGGATTTAAAGCGGAACATTAATCCAGCTAAACTTCTAATCGTATTGCTTCAGTTTGCGATGGGCAACAAGGCTGGAGGGTTCCGGTCTCGAAATCTGATTGTATTGAAGATCCACGATGTATGTAAGGTTTACATACATTATGCAATTTAAATCCGTACTTCAAAACAGTCACCAATATAATAAAGCGAATCTTAACTTCTATTATTTATTAGACTTAGTTTTACAATTATTAATTAGATGATAACTACTTTATACTATAGGCTATTATGAGTGGATTGTAAAGAATTTAAATAAAGGAAATGACACCAGAATCGACACTTTAATTACCGAAATTCCTCGCTCACATGAACGTGGTGATGTTATGATCTGCATAAATCTATGTGTTCCAGTTCGCATGCAAGATAGATCTTCGATGCAAAAAGGAGGGAAACTATTGACGATTATATGAGCAAAGCTCCACTTCGACACACGTGCAAAGAGTACTTCTAACCAGTTTGAATTAACGTGACAATGAGGGTTAAAATGTTTTAGGCTTATCTCATATTTCAGTGACACGAGTCATAATAATAGTATATAATTCAGTAAACGCTGCATTGAAACTATTAAATTTTCAACTAGATATTTTCTATTTAATAATTTGGACAGTCTTCATCGTTTTAAAAGTAAATTATCCATCTTATATTATCAAAATATTGTTAATTTCTTATTAACTGATTAATTTTTCACGTTCTCGAGTTATCGGTTTCAGGAAGATTCTTTATAGGAACCCTACTTATTGCAATGGTTCTCATGACACGACTTCAAGAAAATTTCTGCAGATCTTCACCGATCACCCTAGATAGACCCCACACTTCGTTCAAAAGTTTATTTATATATACGTACACTCCTGCTGAAAAAATAAGCAACAAACACGAAAAGACGCGGTACACATGCAAAACGGTGAATTAAAACACACAATTTACATGTGAGGTAGAGGTTGCATTACCGAATGCAAATAGGCAACCAAAATTAGCATAAAACACAATCCCGCGGTCACACCTCAACGCCTTAAAAAGGGGCTTGCCGGACCTATGCTTCAGTTCGCCAGCAGCGATAGTTCCGCGGAATCCAATCTAGCCAAAGCGGAAAGCATGAGTAAAAGAAATCATTTGCACAATGAGATGCGTTGGAGGTCTGCCGGTATGTTGCAAGCTGGTTTAAGATAATCTGCTGTTGCCAGAGAGCCGAATGTGCATCGTAGTGTCGTCCATAGGCTGTGGAACCATTACAAAAGGGACCAAAACGCCAGTAGAAGACGTGGGTCTGGACGCCGGAGAATCTCCACAACGGCAGACGATCGCTACCTGTTGCAATGTGCCAGACGTCAGAGGACACTAACAGCGCCACAGCTGGCGTCGCAGTTCTCTGCTGCTGCAAGAAGGCCCATATCCCTCCAAACTGTGTCGCGCAGACTGCATGAAGTAGGACTGTTCGCACGACAACCTATTGTTTGTGTGCCTTTGTCCCCAGAGCACGTCAGAGCGCGGTTGCATTGGGCCCGTGAACATCGCAGTTGGACACCAAAGCAGTGGGACCACGTACTCTTTACAGATGAGTCTCGATTTAACATCCAGATGATTTCCGAAGGCCAATGATATGGCGAGAGCCAGGGACACGCTATCGGGCGCCAAACATCGTCGAAAGAGACCATTACAGAGGTAGCGGGTTACTTGTCTGGGCAGGGATAGCAACGAACGGCCGAATCGACCTCTACGTGTTCGCTGGGGGTTCCGTCACAGCTGTCCGATATCGCGACGAAATCCTACACCCTCTTGTGCTGCCTTTTATCGCTGCAATGGGGACCGACGCGATATTTATGGACGATAACGCCAGCCCTCACAGAGCAAGATAGGTCGTAGTTGGTATCTGGAGAGTGAAACCATTCCACAGATGGCGTGACCTGCTAGATCACCGGACCTGAATCCCATAGAGCATGTGTATGGGACATGTTGGGAAGACGGATTGCAGGTCGCAGTGTGCCTCCAGGGACCCTCCACGAGCTCCAACAAGCCTTACTACAGGAATGGGCATTACTGCCACAACAAGCGATCAACGACACTATTGCCAGCATGCCTCGCCGTTGTCAAGCATGCATTTCAACTAGAGGGTATCATACCCGTTATTAGCGTGTGGTTCTCATTGCACATTCTGCCTACCAATTTGGGCTGTCGCGCCCCGACGGCCGTAATATATGTGGTTTTGATTGTCTTTGCTTTATTGTTTGATATGTGGTATAGCAATGCCACACCTACCTCGTGTACAACTTTCACGCATATCCATTAAATAGTTTTTGTTTTATTCTGAGTTTTGCCTTTGTTGCTTATTTTTAGAGCAGGAGTGTATATGTATAACGTATGTATAACGCTTTCGCCCATGTTATCTTGTGAACACGATGACTGGAGTAATTTTGATTTCATTTTAACCAGCGTGGGATATGTTGTAAGGATAGTGAAAATCTCGCTCGAGTTCGTAGATGGGCTATCCAGCTCAAAGGGGGTGGAAATGGGGGGGGGGGGGTGAAATATTCATTTCCCTATACTTCCTTTCCAATTGAAAATAGAAAGAAAATTCAAATTATGCGAATTATTGCCTCATCATAACAAACAATTTTTGTATTTAAATTTTTTGATAGTTGCAATTGCTTAGAAATTATGAACTGAAATGTGATTTTCCGCCCCTAAATTAAAATTGCCTTTTAACCTGCGCCTGTTACACCTTGTTTGAAAGCTCTCGTCATTTGCAGTCTCTTACACCCTCTTTCATTCTTGCAGCTCCAACCATAATATAAATAGAGGACGAAATGTTATTTTGCTTATATCTCCAAACAAAAGTAATCTTCCTTTGCCTTCCGGCTTGCCAACTAAGATTTTTTAATATATTGGAAATAATTTCTGTGAAGTCACAGTAACATGACGAAAGTAACTGCATATGTAATCTAACATCTAATTAAAAGTTGTCTTTAGTTGGCCTTCATATTTTCTCCCGCAAGGTGTACAATGTATTCCAAAATTGAACTGGCGCATTGCATCTTACACTTATCATATGAACATGAATTGCCTCCATTGCAGTGAAGTTTTAGTTTATTTCAGAAAATCAGCAACTCTTTTTATGTCTGGTTCAAAATTCTTATTCCGTTGAATTACATATCATCCCCAATCCGAAAATTCTTTTTTTAAGTACAAAATTTTACTTTGTGAAAGAACATCACGCATTAAAACTCTTTCTTGGACGCGTTGGTTCTATTGTAGTACTTTATTCTCTATAAGTTTCAGAAATAATATATCAAGAAGATAGCATATTTACGTACCGAAGCATAAATTTAGTTTTTAGTGTACTTTAAAAAGCAATATTTTTTTTATAATTTTACACAAAGAAAAATAATTGTTTGTTATAACGAATTCATTTTTTTAATATGCATATCAACCTTCCAGTATGATTCCTTATCCTTGAAAGCAGTCTGGAATATACAATTAAAAAAAATCACATTCATTGAGGTATACTGTTCAGCAACGGATTCCGAGACTACCACTTTTGGACGATTTTACACCGGAAAGGGGTGTCAGGCAATGAGTCATATGAGCGCATTTCCGGAGTTCTTTGTTAGATCACGCTCAGTAAATTGTAAACATCACCCTTCCATTCTTCACTTTCCCCTTATTTTGATGAAAATAACTTCCGAACGAACGGTTTCCGAATCCGTTGCTATACAATAGATGGAAACTAAGTTTTTTTTTATTAATATGACTAAATAGTTCCATTCCCTAAAATTCCAGTTTCTTCTTCTTCAGTTTTGTCTTTTCGAATATAGATGGCGCCATGGTTCTAGTGTTTCTTTAAAAAAATTGCTGATTACTTATTTTAACAGAAAGTTAGCGTGGGATTGTGATAGCGTGAGGACATTTTTTTCTCTATTCTGGGCATGGGTAAGTTTATTTTTAGGATGGTTGTTATTATTAAACGCCAGGTGGGTAATATTTTTTAATCAATCTTATTAGCGTTTTTATGTTTGTGTTTGGTTTTCCTTTTTCTTTTAAAATAATTCTTTTTACATGTACAGATCCCCTTTGTCTTTTGTTGGGAAATTTCGGACTAAGAGAAGCTATATTTGGCGTAATGCAATCTTCTTACAGAAAAATTTCCCAAATATTTTGAATCCATTTCGAATAAAGTCCTTAGCCCTTGACAAAATGGACTAGAATGGATTCCTTGTTTATTTAATTCGATTCCCTCTGAGTTTATCTTAGTTTTTTGACTTCCTTTGAATGATATTGATTTCCAGTGTACACATGTTTTGAACATGATTCACATGTACAAAATGAGCTTTAGTTTTAAAAAAAACCAAGGATACGTTTTCAGTATATCTTTTTTGAATGTTAAGCAAATTTAAAAACGCCCTCCTATTGGCGCGGTCTGGAAGCCTGGAGAGGCTGCAGCCATCCCTTGCGCCATCTGTCGGGGCTCAAAATTACGCGGCTCATCCCAAAATAGCTATCGCGTTCTTTCAAAGCGGGACGTTAATAAAACTAAGCTAAACTCAAACACATTTAAGATCTGAATTATTTTATGGCACACCTAATTGATATTGAATTAGTAAAATAAAACAGAAAAGGGGAAGATAATTAAATCCCATTTCTCTACTATTTTGTTCATGCTGATTGATTTTTAAAGAAAATTAAAAGCTTTTAAATGTTTGAAATTTTCTTTTCTCTAGTTTTAGGGATCGCGTCATTGTTAGAAACTCAAATAACGATTGTAATTCAAATTAAAGGTAAACAATGTAGTATAAAGGATTAATTTCTAAAAGAAGGGATAAACTTTTGGAAATTTAATCTGCTTGTTTAATTTGTTTACACCACACTAAAGCAGCAACTAAATTCTAATACTTCTAAGGAGCATCCTGGTTTTTCTCAGGCTAAAAGTGGAAATAATGTAAAATCCATGCAAAAATACGACACGGACATAAAAAAAAATTAAAATTCTTGACTAAATGTTAAAACCATACTTCGAAAACAAACGGATTTTAGGCAAATTCAATTTAGAAGTTCGAAAACTTAGACGAACGAACTGGAAAGAGTAAACGATTTTCGTTCTGCTAGAATACAATTAGTCGAGGCATAATCTGTACCTGTTTCAGAAAAACAACCCTTTTCTTTTTAAAGTTTTATAAAAATATATTTCTTTTTTCTAGACATATTTTTTGTCTACTATCAGGTGCAGGTAAACGAAACTCGAAAGATATTTGAAGGATCTAATATCAAAACGGAATGGGAATCCTGTTCACTGATCCAAACAGTCGAAATAAAATTTTGATTCGTTGCTATGGAAATGTACAGTTTGACGTCATTGGTATTGGTACATACTTCCTTGAAGTTTAATCTTTACTAATCCGTAATAAATGTATGCATTAGTAAAGGTTTAATAATTCAACATATCATTTCTACTTGATTTGATTCTGTTATGAAAAAAGTTTTTATTTCATAATAACTAAACCACTAGACGGATTTAAATAGTCATTGTGCAAAGTTAAATACAATTAATTATGAATTACGTAATTCAATAATCTTATATTTAGCAATATCTGAATTTTTGCTTTCTTAAATATAGAGCGATAATACTTTTTTCTATTTAGATAAAACTATTTAATTTATTGTTCGTGAGGTTTAAATGATTATTTTGAAATCAACTTCGTTTCAAATGGCATACAATGAAGTCACTACAAATTGCAATCTCGCTATGACTTTATCTGAAGTCATTTATCTGTTTGATGTATGCTTTATGCAACAAAATAGCTTTATGGTATAGAGATTTTGGTTCCACTCTGAGTAAAAATATGCTAATATGAACGATTTTTATAACGCAACTATGTTGCTTTTGACGTATATGCATTATTTGGAGATAATAGGGACACACTATGACGAATTGGTGCAATGATATGGAGTCTCTGCACGTGAATTAAGAAAAAACTCCAATATCCTGCTGTTAAATTCAGAAAATCAGTACTATCACGTGAAAGAAAATAGGGAAAAACATGAAAAAATCGATGTAGAATTTTCATTTCAGAATATGTAGTACACCTTTCTCAGCACAGAGACAGAAAGAATGAAATTCTCAGTCTCCCTCCGCAGTGTGTCAACGGAAATGGAGGCACATGCCTCACAGATAAACTCTTCAAGCTCGTCCAGTGTTGCAGAATTGCTGCGGAAAATAATGTCCTTCAATGTGTTCCATACGAAGTAGTCACAGGGAGTGAGATCGGATGAGTATGGAGGCGAACTCACGCCTGTTTCAGTAAATGTGGATTAGTTAAAAGCAATGATTATATTCTAGAAGTTTAAAATTTAATTATCATTTAGTGCCTCCATTTCCGCTTACACACTACAGAGGGTGACTGAAAATTTCATTCTTGGTGTGCGCAATCTCTGTGCTGTGAAAGGTACATATTTTTAATCGATTGTGAAGTGATTACAATGAATGCTTGCAAAATACAGTTTATAGACTTTTTCTCAGACTCCGTTATGTGATTACAGCGTACAGCGCCACCTGACGACAACATTTGTAACTAATTCTGAAACGTCTGTATCTATTTTTATGGCTTTCAAAATAAAAATACCTTTCGTTTCATTCTTCTATCTATCTCTGTTGGGAAGTTACTTAATTTTAAAATGAGTGAGTCCTTTAAGGAACACCCTGTACAGAGGGTGTTCGTACATTTTTAGAACGATTTCGTTTCGCTGTAGGGAAAATTTGTTTGTTTCGAAAATTTTTTTTCACATCAATTAAATTTTTGAAGCTATAATTTATCATTTGTAACATTAAATAATAATAATGTTAATAAGAAAGGAAAGGTAATAATGTTAATAAGAAAGAAAAAAAAAGCGTCCAAGTTTGGTTTGAAATAGGAAAATTTTTCCAAATATTGCAAAGGTGAGATCTTTAATGTTAAGAGAGAACCCTCGAAGTCAAGGATTTGTTTCAAAATCATTAAAATGCTCAGTATCAACTGTAAACAAAATTATTAACGCAGATTTAAATCCCAAAAAGGCAAAATATACAATTTTCATCGTCATTCTCCACTCCATATCGCTCAACGCAGAACTAGCTGCAGAATCCTTTATAAAAAGCTTTAATCCGGACAAAAATGGAGAAAATGTTGTAACAATAGATGAAGCTTGAGTCTATTTAAATGATTACAAGAAAAAATTCAATTTATTATCATAAAAGAGGAGAAAAAATCTTAAAACATGGTTCAAAGAATCTAAAGAAAGTTTTCCTAAGGAAATTATGATTGTTGCTGATTTTTCAAATAATGGCAAAATAAAAGTAAAGAGAGTGAATAAAAATGTGAAGGTCAACTCCACATATTATCAGGAGCATATTTTATCTAAAATCTTCAAATAAGAAATAACATATCTTTACCCACAATGCCATCAATCAGTAGAACTGCACTAAAGCAAAGCAAGCAGCCGCACATCACAATTCACTGTTAATTTCCTAGAAAAATAGAACACTGATATTCTTGGTAAATAGTTCTGTATCTCCATGAGTTTTTAAGATTTTGGACTTTTAAAAAGAGCATTATCGAAATGTCGACCTACAAACCTTTGTGGGCTTTGGAAAGCTGTTCAATAGGGATGGGACAAAATGTCTCTTCCGATACCACAAAAATCATTATTGCCATGCAATTTACGATGCAGAAAGAATGTTAAGAATACCTGGTCTCAAATTTAAAATTTAAAACACAAAATACCAAAAAAATCGTTCTAAAAATGTGCGAACACCCTCTGTAATATCCAGACAATGCTAGATTGTTTCAAATGTATTCTTTCAAAATGGATGAAAAACTCCTGTCGCGTCTAGTTCTGTGCTTATTAAGCATAAATGCAATAAATAATTTCCACAATAAGTGAATCACAGACGAAACTTAAATTTTTTAAGAAAACAATTTTAATGTAAAATGTGCTAAATAAAATTCTAGACAATCCAAAATTATATTATATTCTTAGAGACTAAAACGGACTAAACAGAAATAAAGAGAATTTTTTTGTCAGTTGTACTATTCCGGTCGGATGAAAATAATACGTTCATTGTTGTAGTTCCATATTAAAGTTAAAAATTTAACACGAAAAGTTAGATAATGAATTCGAGCATTTCAAATTTGTCTTCTTAATTGTCTGAACTATTGCAAACTACTAATTGTTATCAATATGATTGAAAAGCTCATAGTCAAAAAGAGCGATTATCTTTAGAAATAAATCACATGGATTTAAAAATTTATAATTTTTGTGAAGGTACTGTAACGAATAAAAATACCCTTTGGAATGCCGATTGTATTATTTTGTTTAATTAATCAAAAATATTTTCACAAAACTGAGTATATAATTTATTCAACAAAAGTTTTAAGAAATAAAATGTATCTTAATAATGGGATTTTAAACTTTGAGGTAGACAATAGAAGTTCCATTCAACATTACACAAATCTAGTAGGGATAAAATCGGTATTTTATGAAAGTACCTGACAGTTTATTCCAAAAATCAGTCATATTTTTACATTTGATTTATAATTGATCCTATTAAAACTCTAAATTGCATATAATTATTTTATGCTCATTTCGTTTTTGAAAAAAATATTTTCATATGTCATTTAAAAGATTTAAAAATAATAAATACGAATTTTTGTTGAATGCTCAATAATTCGATTAACTGATAGGCTAATGATGATTTGAGTAAACGCATTTAATTTCAGAATAGATAATCAATTTGTGAAGTTACCTATTTTTACCCATTAGCGCCCAGCGTCCTATTTATAGGACAGTCACATTTCAAATCCGTGGCTGAACAGAATGCATTCCATTATTTCTTTTTTTGCTTTGTTTATAAAGTCAATAGATATTAACAAACTCTTAATCAGTTTTCAACAGGCATATACCGCCAGTTAGCCAGATTTTGAAGTCAAAGTGTACTTATTTTGAAATTCTTTGATTTTTCCTTCTATTTATTTTCGAGGTAATGCAAGGAATTTGAAAGTGATTTTTATTTGTTCTTATTTTATTATATGTCAAAAATCTTTAATATTTATGTAAAAAAAGTTTTGAAAAATTATCTTTTATTGATTTTTTAATATTTTTTTTCTAAAAAAATAACAAAAAATGATCGGATTACAAATGAAAGTGATTTAGTTATTTAATGAAAGTAAACCATATGTTTGTGGCTATACAGTTCGATAAACTAGCATTAACTTCGTGTATAATTATTACATATTGCAAAGCTTTAAATATATACAGGGTACCTACTAAAGTCCCTTACCACCCTTTTAACTACCGAATGGATGCAGCTATCTTCATAACAGTGGTGTCTAGATATGGTAAAGTGACTATGCGCTGCTGGATGAAACCACTTACAGCGCCACCTGGTGGAAAACGGTGGAGTTAGCGTTATTATCCCTAAAACGATACAAGATAGAGAAAAAAAGTGAATTACAAAGTTGTAGAGCATCATTGATATCATTGATTTAGTACAAAAAGTTACCTTATGGTCATGAATGCTGAAAACAGAACGCTTAAAACACGTATTTGTTTGTTCGCGATTTCCTACACTGACACGTGACAAAACATTCTTAGAATGAAAAAAAAACAACTAGTTATCACAAGATACCTTTATTTTCGATGTTCAAACTTCTCTCCGTCAGCTACAAGTTCACGTTGCACACGGTGTAGCATAACGGGTGTCACGTTGGCACAAGCATCCGTAATGCGTCGTTGAAGGTTCCTGCAGTGTTGGCGGAGGGATCGCAAACACCTGCTGTTTGAGGTATCCCCAAAGGAAAAAAGTCCATTGGAGTCAGATCAGGTGAACGTGGAGGTCACTCTTGGAAACCACCATACCCGATTATTTATTCCCTTGAATCCCTCCACCAGGTACTGCTTCACTGATGATGTTTGGCGCGCAGGCGCACCGTCATGTTTGAACCATACATTCCGGAGGAGAAAACAAACAAATGTGCATTTTAAGCGTTCTGTTTTAGCATTCATGATCATAAGGTACATTTTGTACTAAATAGATGATGCTCTACAACTTTTTAATTCACTTTTTGCATCTATCTCGTACCGGTTTAGAGATAATAACGCTAACTCCACCGTTTTCCAACAGGTGGCGCTGTAAGTAGTTTCATCCAGTAGCGCATAGTCACTTTACCATGCCTAGACACCACTGTTATGAAGATAGCTGCAGCCATTCGGTAGTTAAGAGGTGGTAAGGGACTTGAGTGGGCATCCTGTATATTTCCTGAAAACATTTTGTTTAATCATTGTGAAAGTGCTTTATTTATTAATAATTATCTTTCACGTCATTGCAGATGTATTAATCATATTTTATTGATTTGTTGCAAATTAGTTCCAACAAAATAACTTAACTAAAAAATATTTTATTTAATTCTCTGAAAAAGTGGATGACACCGTTATCAGTTTTATTATTATTGAACATTTTTTGTGAGTTTTGTGTCCAAGAAATGTTAAAAATTATATATTTTGAATAATCATAAAAAACTGAACTTCCATCTACTCCGTTTTTATAAGAATTAACTATATGTGGAAATAAGTGATGGAGCCCTTTCTATTGATTGCTGGATATTTTTACTGCCGTAAATTGTTACTGTCATAAATTCAAAGAAGGAACATGAACAATCCATAAATTATTTACTTTCACGTGACATTGTCAACCCGTGCCTGCGTTAGACTTTCACACTAACGACATCGTTAGTGCAATAGAAACGTTAGCCCATCAGAAAATAAGTATAAACTTCCTATACTTGAAGATTCAAACTGTTCTCTGATAACAGATATAAGTGACAGGTTAAGAATAATTGATAATGGTTGCTGAAAGAGAGTATAAAACACAATTCAAGAAAATTGTTCTGATTTTGGAAAAATAAGATTTCGAAGAGAAGATCAGCTTTTTTTTCTTTGGTGAAAGAATTTAAGAAAAGAAATGAAAGGGAAGCATGTGTTTTACTGTAGACTACAATTTTACCCATATTTAACAAATCACATTATTGCCAAAATACATTTCCTTCCTGAGTTGATGAAATTGCACAAAATGTCCTTTCTCTTATAATTTCTGTTTTTCTGTCAAATAAATAATAAGTGAAAACATCAAACAAACAAACTCTGAGATAAACAGCAAAATGTTAGAAAACATTTGCACTGAAATATCCAATTATGTTTTCAATCCCAAAAAATAAAAAAAAATAATAGCTTTAATATTAATTTATTAAAAGTTATCTAAATTATTCATGACTAATAATGCAAACGATCTATGAGAGATTTAAAATTAAAAAAAAATTGGCAAATGCCAAAGGTATAAGAACAAGAGTATTTTAATAATAAATTAGAACAAGAGTATTTGAATAATCTTAATGTAAATAAAAGTCATTGTGGGTATGTATGTGGGTATGTACCAGGGAGGGTCCACAAACGCGATGCGCAGAAGACCTTCCGCGCATGACGTCTGATTGGGAGCATATTCCGAAATTCTGCACTATTCCACATGGTTTCGAATTGAAGAAATAAAGTTATTCTGTCTGTAAGAACGAGTTAAAATACCCATTAATGGTTGGTTATTGTACATTAATCATTTTACATCCCAACACAATTTTTATTGCTTATAATTTCCACGTTAGGTATTATTATTTTTCATGATTCCAGGTTCTTCTTTTTCTGTTGAAAGCAACTCTAATTAATCGATTCGCTTTTTGAGACCGCTATTTTTTTGTGCGAGTTTTCTATGAATGAAAATAAATAATATGATCGTTTGGACTTACTTATATCTAGTCTGGAGCCGAGTTTCTGTTTTGCTTCTTTTCCCTCCTCACATTCCAAACTAAAAGACATTGCATTGCTAAAGAAAGGATTTTGAGTTTTTCTCTGGTTCGTAAGCTGAAGATTGAAAAACGGCTCTTTTCAGAGCAAATGTACTGAAAGATTTTAAAGCTAATGCAATGCCTGGTTGTGCTGTTATCGGATGTTCAATGTATTCAAGAAATTCGAAAGGCGTTCCGAATAAAACGTTTCTTCACTCATTTCCGAAAGATCTTGATGTTAGAAAAATTTGGATTTCTAGAGACAACAGAAAAGATCTCTTTAATGATGTAAATTTTTGAATTTTCGCTCAGCTCTTCATCGAGAGCGATTAGTAATAATAGTTCTGAAATCTAAAGCTGTTCCAACATTATTTTTGTCATCAAATAAATTAACGAGTCAAAAAGTTGATGAGTTTTAGAGGAATACTCTAAATTAGAGTGGAACATTATATTCTAAAAAGTTCTATAGACTGATTTCTCGTATTGTACGAAAATGAGCTTTGGAAACAATTTAAGATATCGCTATGAAAGCGGAGATATTACAATCAAAGGTATTTAATATAAGTTTTGCTATTAGTTATTCTGTTTAAAACATAATATTAGAGATTAGGCAACCGTTTATTCTTAATATAACAAATGTTATTATATTCCTCGAGAGATTTTATATAATATATACATATTATTCTGTGTGTGAAAATGTGATATATATGTATATATATTAAGGATGCAATGTATATATATAATTTAATTAACTGTGCGATGAAAGGAATTATGCAAAAAATACGTTAGTTTTGTTCATATTTATTAAAAATAACAAATTAGTTTTAGGAAATTTTTCAGATATTTGATTTTGTTTTTTATATCATGAAGTAAGTGAAACGCTAATATTTTAAAGAATGTTTATTTTATAATCTCAAGTAAAATTATTCTTAACTCATCAGTTTCTTAAAAATCCTCCCTTGTCTCAGTTATCGTTGTTTTTAAAAATTGAAAGATCGGGGCCATAGACACTTCCTTATTTCTTGAATAGAGACCATATCAGGAAGATCACTGAGTTTTATTAAAATTTTAGACTAAACACTCCACATTTTGGATCTTACGTAATATGTGACTCTTTAGCAACGTTTCCACAAAAAGTCAGGCTTCGAAAAAGTTTTTCTGTCGTTAAAAGAGCTCTCAAACATGATATTTATTCCGTTACGTATCATTCGGACTAAGCGCTGTGCTCCCAATGCGACGTCATCAACTCATCCGCTCTCTGTGAGCCTAACCTTATGCTCTTGAGTAACATTGGGTATGTACCACATCTCCTCTTAAACTACTGGATCGATTTCAACCAAATTTTGCACACTTATTATTTACGACAACAGGAAGATTATTGTCATCTTTTCAAAGCCTAAAAGCTAATTAAACAATCAGTTAATTCGAAATTAACCGAAACCGTTTTTCCGCTGTAAGTTCGGAGCAAATTATCTCCCAAAATATATTTTTGTACCATCTTAAAGTTCAAAGTTTTACTTTCTCAATTAAAACAATTTTTTATATGTGACATTTTTCCTTCAATTTTTATTGATTTTTTAAAATTTAATAATTGTTAATTACGCGCAGGCGATTTTGACATAACGCAAATTTATAGCTACTCCGTTGCTACGCAACGGTTAGACTTTGAACTAATTTATCTTTATCTCTGAATTTTTTGCTTATTTTTATAAATATATTTTATATAAGAAGAGAGTCAACCGTCAACTTTTAAAAGCCCCAAATCTTATTAAAATTTCAGTTAATTGGAAATTAAGCAAGATTTTGGCACTTTACTTGATATTTTTCGAAAATATGTATTATGCTACAAAAACTATTTTTACACATAAAAGTTTAAAAAATTAGCTTTTCATCACACGAGTTTCATTTCCATTCATTTCGTTGCCCTCATTTTAATAATTTTTCAAAATTAAATTGTCTATTAAATTTACAATTTATAACACTTTTTTTTATTGGTGAAGAACAAGAATGCATAAGAACTGTTGCTAGACGAATTTTATTATTTGTTTTATTTATATTTTTTCCAACATTTTTTCTCAATGAAAAATTTACTATGTATTTGTCCCAAAATATCCGTTAAAATCTTTCTTATACTGCATGATTTTTGAACAAAATTCGAAGTACCTATGCAATAAATATTAATAATTTATGGAGAAAATTAGCTATCGGCGGTTTTTAAAAATCTTCTGGTTCAATTGATATTCTCATTTTAATTAAAAAACATTTCGACGATGAAAGAATTTTGGGTATGTAATTTTCTATACAAAAGTAGTCTTTTACATCAAAAATATTAGATATGAAAGCATTTTTATCCCGAGCAACGCCTGGCATAACAGCTAGTTTAACAACTAAAACTGAGTTGACATTATACTGCATCAAAGGCGAAATATATTTGTATTTTACATTATATAAATACTTTTCTCTTGCTAATATTGGGCCCAGCTATCTCCAGAAATTGATTTAGTACCCATGCCGGCCCGGCCTACCCTCAAGGATGTAAGGCATGGAGCGGGCTGGCAGTCCAGAAATTGAGGATATTTCTGAAAATCTTTGATTCTTTTAGTCAAGAATGCTTACAAAATAAATAATTTGATGAGCTCATCAAAAGCTGAATGCCCGGCCACCACTTAACTTAAAAGAGGCCCTTGCTTTTCTTGTAGAAAATGAATTCTTAACACAGACTCTTTTGCACGAAGTTTCAACTAAATAGGTAATCACAAAAGAACTACCCAAGTCATGCGAAGTCGTTGAATAACCGGCGTCACAACAGCAATCGGGAACTAAGGTCGGAGTCTTAGTAGCCATCACCAGGCACGGTAAACCCCTCCCTAAAGAGGTACGTGCCGTCATCGGAGTGGAGGGAACTCAACCCCACACAATTATTGTATCTCCAAGGGAAGTGAGATCCTGCTTACTTATCCGGTGGCTTCTCATTCACGTACTCGAGGTGCCCCCCGGGGGATTCAGCTAAATAAGTAAGACACATTTTCTTCGAAAGACCACCCAGTAACCTAAATAAATGCAAAAGAACAGTAAGAAAAGACGTTTGTAAAAATATTTTTCTCAAAATGTCACTTTCAGCAACATGATGGTAATAATGCTTTTTGATACAAAATAATTAATCCAGAAGTAAAATTCTGCACATTTTCTAGCTGTCAATTCCTCCTAAATGATTAGTTATTTTTAAATTTTGCTCTTAAAGGTGTGGAATTCTCGACATTTTCCAATTAACTAATTTTGTTAAGAAGTTTCATGTATAACTGCAGTATTTCCAGAGATCTTTGACCTATCTGAAACTCAACCTATGGCATATAGAATTTTGCATTATTCTATCGATATTTTACCAAGCATGCTTAAAGTTTGTTGACTCTAGCTCGAAAATGTTATTGCTTATTGAAGCAAGCCAGACGCATTATAGATAACGCCACGATAACTATCTTTCTATTTGGAAGCGCCGAATCAATAAGAAGTTGAATGATGATTTACCAACTTTAAAATACCTTATCTGGAGTAAAATTGCTGTTCGATACCTTTCTGCAAGAACTTTGAGATTTCATTGGTTCGTAGTAAAATTAACTCGGTATAACTGATTTAAAAAGATACACACACAAGTTTTTTCCGAAATATGATTAAATTTAAGAAAAGAGGTTTGAGGTAATACTTCACAAGTATTGAATTAAAGTATGTTAACTAATGAAGACTTGAATAGACAAACTGGCCAAAATATTGCCGTTAATCGCATTTGTTTGCAATCGATTATAACTCCCAATTTGACTCGATTCAAAGGTCGACCAGATTTCTTTAAAACAATATATTTATTACATCAGGCCTTTCACATTACAGCCGTGCAAGTTAAATTAAAAGAAAAGACAAACATCAGAATTACCAAAACTATCATTTAGCCCTCTGAATGATTATCCCGCGATTTCCACGGGTTGGAAGTAAGAAAAGCTTTGCTGCATCCTGCGATTTTCGCACGCTATTGTGCTTACTTAGAGCCATTACAGGGTTGAATCGTATTATACTAATAAAGCCTTGCACATACAGTGACTCAAAAAAGTATTGGGGCACAATAAGCTATCAAACATTTTGTGAAAGAATAAATCAATTTTTTTATTTCAACCAAATGCCTTTTGTACATGTCATATCTGTAGACTAAATAAAATCCAAAAACATGAAAATTAATTTACAATATTGTTACAGTAATACTGGAATGAACATTTCTTGTTGCATAACTGAAATTAATGGTCAAAGAAGTTTTGGGGCACGCAAGCAAAATTGTTCTATATCACTCAAACATTATTTCTTAATAATGTGTTGGTCCTCCTTTACATTTTATGACTTCATTCAGTCATTTAGGCATGGATTTCACAAGATTTGCACAAACATTTCCTTCTATTTTATCCCACTCAGACATGAGTTTTTCTCTAAGTTCATTTTTGCTGGAAATTTTAAATTTACGAATTCTGTTATTCAAATGGTCCCAAATATTCTCAATGGGATTGAGGTCCGGACTCTGTGCAGGAGTTTTAATTACTTGGGGACAGTGATATAAAGCCCAGAGTCTGCAGATATGAGCATTGTGCTTTGGGTCATGATCCTGATAGAGTTTGTAATGTGGCAATATGCCCATTTTTTCAGCACTATGTTTCAAATTTTGTTTTAAAATATCTAAATACATATATTTGTCCATAATTCCATCAATAAAATGTAAATTCTCCACACCCACGGCACTCATACAGCCCCAGACCATCTGGCTACCACCACCATGTTTTACAGAAAGAGTCAGATTCTTCATTTCCAGTTCACTATTGGGTTTTCGCTATACCATTTGCTTCCCATCGCTTCCAAAAATATTGTATTTACTTTCATCTACAAATAAAACTGAATTCCAAAACTCCGGAGGCTTTTTAATATAGGATTTAGCAAATTCTAAACGAGCTCTTCGATGTGCTTTACTTAGGAATGGTTTTCTTCTAGCTACTCGGCCATGAAAATTGTATTTTCTCAAGATATTCCGGGCCGTTTCTGGGTTAACAGACTTGTTAAACCTTCGTTGCGCTTTTAAAGTTAATTTGACTGCACTGGTTTCAGGGTTGCAAATAACTTTTCTAACAATCCACCTTTCTTCACGCTCAGTAAAACACCTTGGGCGACCTGTTCTTGGTCTGTTTTTAACTGATTTTGTCTTCTTGTATTTCGAAATTATATTATGTACAGTAGATTTACTTACATTTACAATTTCACCAATTTT
Organism: Araneus ventricosus; assembly: GCA_013235015.1. NCBI lineage: Eukaryota > Metazoa > Arthropoda > Arachnida > Araneae > Araneidae > Araneus > Araneus ventricosus. The sequence continues at coordinate 25,819 of BGPR01002574.1, read as the reverse complement.
TCTCTCGGAGCTTCCACGTTTCCAATGACAAATGGTAAGTTTTCTGATGCCAATGGATATCTGATTATTTTCGACCCATGCTACCATGCAAATGATGGACTAACGTCGTAGCTCCTGCATTTTGCTTCTTAACTAGTGTTTTCTAGGTTTGCAATTCTATTTGCAGTTGTATCAGACATTCTGTTAGAATTGGCTTCTTATCGAGATAGTTTTCTTGAATGCCCCAATACTTTTTTGACCTTAATTTCGTAGTTGCAGACGAACCATTTCAAATAGATCATTTCTATATTAGTTGTATTTAATTGTAATGGTTGTAATAGATTTCTCAGAGTGTTTAGATACAAAAAACTATTAAAATTATCTTTTGTTTTTATGTAATAGTAGAATTTACGAAACGAACGCTTGAGCGTTTCTTGTGCCCCAATACTTTTTTGAGTCACTGTAAACCAAATACGCTTCGTTTAACCTCATTTAAACATGTTTGCGAACGTTGAATCGAATTAGCGATTTAAAAAAAAATTCGGCAGTCAGAGGGTTAAAATATTAGTCATGTGCGTTTTAGAACACGCTACCTCGTCTGAAGTTCAGCTCACAGTGTTTGTGAGCTTGAACTTCGCACTGTAATGCTGCTCTTCTTTTTTGGTAGAATACCTGCGCCTTCTCTTGATGATGAAGCGCATGCACTTACCACAATCGTTGTAGCATAAATAGTTTGTTGTGCAAAGGAATTGCATTTCTTTAGTTTTGCATAACAAAATGCAGGCACTTTAGTACAAGTTGCAATAGTAAATCCATAAAATGATGATTGGCTCACGTTGCATAATTGCGTCCAATTAGCAACTGCAACCTAATCACTGATTGAAAATTTGTCGCCAGGAACCATTTTCATCTCGGTGTTGCTCAAGCCCTTATATTTATGCGAATCTTCAACTTGGAAATTTCATTATGGTTTTAGTTCGAATTTTGAATCTTGCATTTGTTTTTAGTTTTCTTCACAATGGAGGGGAAATCATCATGTTTCGGAAAGACTGTCGTCAGTTTCACATCAGTTGCATGAATATCTCAACAAAATCTGTATTTAGATGCATATGATCAGCTGTTTACAGTTAGAAATAAAAACCATTTAAAGCAGAAAATAATTTAAAAGCATAAGACAAAACTTTCATTATTCAATTATAGGATTGGTGCAAACGTATGTTTAAATTTTTCAATGAATTTCTGGCCAATTTTTTTTGTCAAGCTATAGCAGACACAGTGGTGGTCGAATTGTGGTTACTTTAGATATTTTTGACACAGGCTCATTATTGCTTTTAGAATATTTTTTTATATTAAATGTAAATTTTACACATCATTTTAAAGGTAATTGAATAATGAATTTGGTATGCAAATAAAATTAAACCATTTATTTACCAAGGCGAAATATGCAGATGATATGAAAGATATATGTGTAGGTGCAGGTAATACACATAAGACAAGGTATTTCTATAACACGGTTTTACCCTAACGCAGTTCAAAATTAGAGAAATCATTCTTAAAACATGGACACCTTTCAAGCCCCCCCCCCCAACACACGTTTCACTCCAGAACACGTTTTAAATTTGACACATGAATTAAGATTAGAGAACTTACCGATAAACACAAGAAAAAAATAAAAGAAATTTGGTGGAAAGAGTATTTGGTATATCATCGCTTAAAAAGCAACACCACCTATCTCAATTTTTTGAAATTTCGAAGAGTAAGAAGATGCTCAATTTTTCGCAACCAGTAGCGAATATTTCTGAATTTTTTTATCATCTGGTAGAAATCTGCAGTCTTATGCTTATATCAGACGTTACAAAAGTACAGAAATATTCGTTATTAGTAGTGAAAAATTTAATATTTCTTCCTCTTTGAAAGTTCAAAAAATTTAAATAGATGATGTTGCTTGTTAAGTGACAATATGACATTATAATTCAGAGGACGACAGGACAGCTGTAAAAGATGAAACCGAAAACATACGTCTAAAACGCGTTAAAAAGTATCTGTTCTTAGTAGAACAATTGGTACTATATTCTCTTAAACGAAGATCCTTCACCTAAAAGAAGCGCGAAGAAATTAACAAGAGTTTATTTAGCGAAATTTACAAAGATCTCTCACAAAAAAGCAAGTGCACTATTTTTAATTTCGCATAGCATGGGTCCACATGGATTTTTCAGGTATTTTAAATTCGTTTTATACGATTATTATTTGCCTTACTTGAAATAAAGAAAGTTTAATACTAGAAAAACGGCGTTTTCTGTATGCCTAGAAAGACTAAAGAGCGGTCATTTTGATCGTTATCTTTTATTGACCAAAAACAACACTATTTTCAAGATTTGTTTGCTAAAACAAGTTTTTTTAATATATTTTGTTATTAAATTTTGCATTTTCTACACATTAATTCCTGTTCATCACTTTTATTTGTTCTATAATATTTTTTTGAAAAAATGCAATATATATGTAATCAATTATCAATAAAATGCAATGAATGCAAAATAAAGCAAATTATACATAGTAAATTTCTTCTAATTACACAAACGTTTTTAAATATATTTCTTATATGTTAACAACTTTAAAAATATAAACATTTAAAAATATAAATGTTACAAATTTATTTACTTACATTATTGTTTCTTACAGTTTCTACAAACATTCAGCTTTATCATTTTGCTTGTACAAGAAACGCAAACTGACTTTTGGAATCACAACAAATGTTCATAGTTTTATTACGGCATCTATTGATTTGACATTGCTTGCTCTTCCTGCTTGAGACAGTGGGTCCATCATCTGTACCTGGAGTGAAATCGGAAAGCGTAGACGTCTTACAGGGAACATAATTGTTTCGCAACTCATCAGCTAAATTCAAAATATAATCACGACGCTTGATTTTTGTACCAACAACTTCCTTGCAAATTACCCAAGCATTGATAGCAGCTAAATCGAGGATATTAAAAAAAAAACTTGTGTCGGCCATCGTCGGGAAGCGAATTTAGTTGAATACTTTCTTGCCATCTGATCAAGTACATCATTGCCGTATTCAGTAGAGTTATAAAATTTAATAACCTTTGTTTTTCCTTCTTTGGTATTCTGTCAGAGTAATATTATCGTGCTTGAGAAACTTTGCTTGAATACAGTTCAAGCACTTCTTGCGTGTTATGAATGGATGTTTATAGATGAATTTTCTTCATTTTCAAATTCAGAGGAGAAATCGTTTTGTGCAATTTCTGTAAAACATTCATCCGATGAAGTTGGTTCACTTTCATTGCCAGGAATATATGCATTTTGAGATAAATCAGATTTTTCATAAGAAGAATTGGTTTCAGATAAATTATGCAACATTTGTAAAATCTCTTTTTCCGAGAGCATTCTCTTACAAATGGTTTTTCGTAACATCATGAGAGAAAATATATGGCCAAACAGGCAAAGAGCATCCAAAGAAATGAAGGTAGAAGCGTCGAGCGTGAAAAGAATTGTTAAGAATTGCAATTTTCATCCCCCCATTTATATTCCTTCTCTTCAAATCAACGACGCAAAACAAAACATTAAAAGAGTTGAAAAAATAACAGAGTAAACAAAGCAAAAAATAGAGCTAAAAAAAAATCATACGACGTGATGTTTGTCCAGCGGTCAAAATGACAGCAGTCAGTCTTCCTAGGTATAAACATTTATAGTGTCGAAAATAACGAGCGAAAAGAAATAATTTTTGTTTTACATTTTTTTATGAATAATCAGGAAAAGTCAATGAACGAATAAGAAATCGAAGGAAAAAGAAAGGAAATATGAGCCTTTGAAATTCATTTGCGGTCAAAATGACCGCTACCCGTCTTTCTAGTGTTAAAAGTTCAATTGCGATTTGTTATTAATGCAACTGGGAAACCGAGACACTTATCGAGTACGAATATGATGCAGATCTAGATAAGTAGATATTTTTTAGTCATATTAATATAAATTAATTTAACTTTTAGAAATATATTTATTTACCATATCAACAAAAACAAGTTTGATGAAAAATGAAACACTTAGATTTATAAAAAATGTTTTAGTTTTACCTGAAGTTTTGGTTTTTGGCAGTGATTCCCATTCCACTATTTAATTTGAAAAATTTTCTCTATATATTGTGGAGAATGATAAATTTCAAATGAAAGGGATCGTTATGTTACTGTTAGTAAATAAACATATTCAGCCTTATTTGTGAAATACAGATATCAGAACCGCCAATTGCTAAGTTACAAATAATGGTATAAAATATCTTTTGATTTTTGATTATTTTTTAAATGAAAAAAAGAACTCGGGTAATTTTTTCCTAACCGCTATCTACTCTAAACCAATTCTATTACTGTACTCATTTTAGTTAAACTAATTACGTTGTGTATATATAGGATCTTGACATTGCTCAACTTCATGACAAAATTAATGTGACTGCCCCATCGATGCAGTCATCTGCCATATTTCATAACTCTGTGTTATATAAATAGAAAACGACAGACCCACAGACCTAGTTTTTGCTTATATCTAAAGAGGAGCACTTTGTTTCTAGGCCAATCTTCTTCTTCGTAACCCTCATAAAGGTTTTTATTTTCGTTAAAATAATACATAAAATCCTTCGAAAGAGCAGAATTAAAGTGAAAAAAAGTCATACGAGCATTTCAAATGAATATCAGAAATTCTGCTTTCTGATTCTATAAAGTATTTAAAGCTGTAAGAAAAGGTGATTAAAAAAAATCTTGCCAGATAAGAAAGAAGGGATGATTCTTATCTAACTCTGCTTATAATTTATGCATATATTAATCTAGATATAAAATCAGCTCTGTAGTTGCCTGAAAACACGGGATTTATATTAAAGTTTAAAAAAAACTATAACTATAAAATCCAGAATTAAAGAGTAAGAGTTATTGTGAGACAATCTAAAAAAAACGCAGCTGTTTTTTTCTGAAATTTCTTGCTTTTGAATTCTTGGAGCTAAAATTCTACGATTTTCTTATTTTATGCACATTTCCTCCAAATTTTCAGAATACCGTTGCTTTACATATGTTCTTGAATTATGATTAGTTTATTTTTCACAGTAACGCATTTCTTGAAAATATTTACTCGTTAAAGTAAATAATAATAATGTTTTAATTCGTGATTTTTCTAAAATTTCATTTACTTCTTGACCACTGCATTGGTGCTACAAAAATTTTCACACGATGCAAAATATTTAAGATCTATATCTACCAAAAAGTTTTAATTTTTTGTCTATATATGCTGAATGCAAGCAAAAAGATATGGAATATAAATTTTACCCAAAATTAATGCGCAGAAATTTTCAGAAATATTTGTTACATATTATTATACTCACAAGGTGAGGGCACGATTTGGGAAATTCAGTTTGGGATGAAACTTTGCATATTAGTAGCATACCTTTAGTGTGTTCACCCATTAATCTAATAAAGTGCAATGGCCAGCCAATTCGCAGAAAATAGCCCTCAAACTTTTGGAACATCTTATATACCAGTGAGTGATCAACAGAAGTTAGCGGCCAAATGGCAGAGGTGTCAGCGAGCTTGCCTACTGTCCGCTTGGTAAACGGTTTGGCCCTCGCTGTGTTTTTTTTTTCATTTTTATTTTTTCCAAAATTATTTCAAATTAGATGAAAAATTAAAGCAATATTTCTGAATTAAAATATTAATTATTTTTATGCAGAAAATAATTGTTCATTCATATGATACTTGAATTATAGTTAAAATTTAATTTATAAGCAGTTAAATAATTATAAACACATCTTTAATGGTGATAAATGATAATTATAATGGTGCACAACATGAAACATTTTTGTTCAGGTTTTATCATTTATAAATTTTAGAAATTCTTTCTACATTAATTAATTAATTTCAAATTTATTTTTCGTTTACTGCTAGTAATTCATATCTCTAAATTTAATTACATACAAGAACCAGAATGATAATAATCATGGAAACATTGGAAAAAAAAAATTTCACATCTTTTCACAATTAATAAATGACGATTTTTCACAAGAACAACGGTTCTTTAAGTGATTCTTGTGCGATTCCATCTTTAACCTCCGATACACAAGCAATATACTTATTCATAGAATATTTTAACTATCTGTATCATGCTAATTTAATCAGAAAACGATATGCGACACTTCAGAATCCAAGGTGAATAACCACGTTTGATCAGAGTTTCTAAAGGAATAAGATTAGCACTATAGAGGAATTTCAAACGATAGTGAATAAAAACAATTACACATTTGCCCCTTTTCAATCACTGAAATTTTGTACCATCTGCATACGCATTTATTAGCTTAACAGCTGCTCTCCACTATTTACATTCGATCAGTAAAATATGAGACAGTCCGCAAATGTATTCAATGCATTCACATCTGCTCTCTTTTGTTTTCAAGATAAAGTAAAAACGAAGCATTTTTAAATATAAAAACCCAATAATTTAAAACTTCTAATGATTTTAAGATTCCAATTTTAATTACAGCTATTATTTATCACCATTAAAATGTATTTATAATTATTTTACTGCTTATAAATTTAATTTTAACTATCATTCAAGTAACATATGAATGAAAAGTTATTTTATGCATAAAAATAATTAATATTTTAATTAAAAAATATTTCTTTAATTATTTTCGCATTTAATTTGAAATAGTTTTGGAAAAAATAAAAATGAAAGAAACACAGCGAGGACCGAACCGTTGACCAGGTGTCATTTGGCCGCTAACTGCTGGTGATCCCTTACTGGTATCCGAATTGGCTGGCCATTGCACTTTATTAGATTAATGGGTGAGCACCCTAAAGGTATGCTACTAATATGCCAAGTTTCATTCCGAACTGAATTTTCCAAGTGGTACCCTTTCCTTGTCAATCAAAGTTTTAAACCGTATTAAGTCTTTGATACTCTTCCGAAACAGAAACAAAAATGTTTAAGATGTTCTTGCAGATAGACACACAAAAGCTATCGCAAAATAACACTCTGGCCCATACTATTCTGATGGTACTACCTCGACGCTGATGAGACTCTTCAAACATCATTATGAAGAACAAGTGATTCATAGAATAATTAATATTTTGTTTTATTAGTGGTCTGATGGACCAAGACATTATAAACTGAAGTCTTGTTGACTCGGGGAGAATAATCAATTCCATATTAGAAATTCATTTAGAATAGATAGTGTAAACGGACATATATTGGTTAATGCTCCTTTATCTGCATTAATCCTTTGCACTTCCAAAGATAATAAGATGCATAATTATACAAGGGCTAATTTAAAGCCTTAGGAAGCTGAAAAATATTGTTATTAATTTGTTTCAATTTCTAAAAATTAATCTATGTGTTTTTGCTATTATACGGTTTTTAAAATAAGTATTATCCAATAAGAATGTGTAAAAGATGCAGCATTCAGAATGTCGAGTCTGACTCTACATAAGAGTGCAAATGCCTTACTTTATTATGGTTCATTTTTGTTTTGTTTTTATTTGAAAGCACTTGCTAAATAGGATGCAACATTCGTTTCCTCATAAAAACATCTTAACATTTTCTCCTATAGTCACACAAGAATGGAGCATTTATAAAAAAGTACTTGTACAAACTTGAAACAACTACTTTTAATTATAAGAGAACTTCTTCAATGTTTCCATCCTAACTGTAATGCACCAAGTAAGGGGCAAATGAATGTATGCTTTTTGATACTAACACGACTTTATAATCTTTCAGGATTACACGAGCTATTCATAATCTGCTCAGAAATAATCTGTCCAAACATAACAAAAATCTGCAGCAATTGACCTGAAGAGTATCACTTGCCAGTAAAAAAACTAATTTAGATATGCTTGAGGTATTTTTAAAGTAATTTTAAAGAACGATCTTTTCTTTAAACGCTCATGTTTAATAGGAACCCTCTCCCTGTTTAGGAAATATAAATATATCATAATCACTAATGAAGTTCAAGTAAATATTGCCTTAAACATCTTGGAGAGTTGCGGAAACATTCCTTGCCATCAAATGCCAACAGTTTAACCCTTTATAAGGCCAATTTTTTCTAGTAGTGGTATAATAAAATAACTTAGGAATTGAGATTAATTTAAGAAAAGAAATTCATTTAGCTTATTGGATGACGTTAATTTTTGTTAATTAATTTTATTAATTAATAATTAATTACCAAGTCAAGACTCTTCGTTATGGTTTGAGGTAAGAAATTGGAACATCCAGGTTTTTGTTTCATCGAAATATTTGGCGAGAATTTACGCCAACCTTAAAAAATGCATTTAAAAATTGGTGATTTTGGTGGGACGTATATTCCATCGGCCTTAAAAAGGGTTAAGAGAAAACATTCCTTTAACCACATCACTTTCCCTCAATTGATTCTGCATTAAAGCGAAAGCTCGCAACTTTCCCATTAAAACTTAACTGACTCACTTTTCATTGAGAGTTAACTCGAAATTTATGATCCACATCTCCCTGCAAGAAGTTAGTTTTCCTATATGTATTGCCCCGAACGAAAGCGAAATCGATTTTCGGCCAGAATGTCCCTTCGCAAACTTCCGGCTTTGGGATAATACGACTGACGGAAGAATGGCACCCAGAAACTGACACCGTACGTTATCTGGCATATTTCACTGCATCCCCATATCCCCCATCCCCAGCATCCCTAAGGTCATTGTCATCTTTCGGAGTTCAGTGACCCCTTCAGGAGTGAGAAATCTGTAGAGAGTGGACCTGCCTTCCCTTTCTATAGGAAAACAATAATAAACAACGAGAGGATAGAGAAAACTGATAACAACGGTTCCCCGTCTATTTGGTCATTTATATTTGACCGTTTTTTGTTTGGCTGTTTGTTTTTTATCGTCACCAACGATAAATATGGCCAATGAAGTGCCGATTCCTATGAGTTTTGTCTTATTAGAGCAATGAAGCGCAAGCCTGAGGGACGTGAAAAAACGACCAACGACGCGTGTTGGTTGCTTAACTAGAAGTAACTTAATGGTGATCGGAATTGTCGATTCGCTGTCAATACCAGTTTGTTTGCTTTTATTCTTTTAGGAAGCGAAAAAGTTGGAAATTGCTGTAATGAAGATTTTTGTTTGGATTATAAATTGGAAGATATTTAGAGCGGATATAATTTTCATTACTTTTAAATAAATGCTGTTAAATGTGGTGGAACGGCTTTTATTTTTTAAGACTGCTGTTTGCGGAAGAAAGACGTTGTTTTAAAAGGCATTTAAAACCTGTTTGCTTGTAAGTTTATTTATAGACCCATTTTAATCAAAAGGAAATCTCTTTTTCTGCAAGTGTACAGAAAATTTTCTCATTAATAAGGCTTTAATGATGCAGATTAATTCACCTTCATCTTGTGTTTTCTTATTTGAATTCAGATAACTCTTTGATTTTTGCTATTACAATTCTTTTCGGAATTTTTTTCAGCTCAATAGATTAATGATTGACTCAATAGATTTTATTGATTTGTTTTAATGTCTATTAATGTGACGGTGGTTCTAATTCTGTTTGGTATAGATCTGTCTGTGAATCAAGGACTCGTATTAAATGGGAAACTAAGCATGTTCTGTTTGTTAAAGCGTCTTTCTTTTTTGACATTACAAATATTTTCGGATATTTTTCTCTTTATGGTAACAAAGAGTCAGCCAGTCTGCTTAAAAGATTTAACGATTTTTTAATGTCTGTTAATGTGGTGGTAATTCTAATTTTGCTTGGCATAGATATCCACGTTTGGGAGAGTCAAGGACTCATAATAAATGAGAAGGCAGGCACCTTCTGTTGGCTAAAGCGACTTTCTTTTTTAATATTATAATTGATATCGGAATTTTTTTTCACTTTATGGTTACAAAGAGTCAGCTTCTCTCAAGAGATTTTAAAGATTTGTTTTAATGTCACTCAATATGATGATGGTTCCACTTGGCATAGATATCCGCGTCTGTGAGTAAAGGACTGGGAAGGTGGGTATCTGTTGGTGAAAGCGTCTTTCTTTTTTGATTTTATAATCGTTTTCTGATTTTTTTTAGCTTTATGGTAACAAAGATCATATCCCCTCAATAGTTCTTAAGACGCTTTGACCATTTACTATTACCTGCGCGACTTTCAAGCGCGCAGGTAATGTCTGATTTGATCTTACAGATGGTGGTCGGTTTTCTTCCTAAAGGACTTCCAGGGCCAACATTTGCTCGTAAGAAAATTTCCAGCAGCCAACCCGAGAGCTACGAGCCATTCGTTACTAAAGCGCATATCGGTCTACCAATTCTTTAATAATGCTAGTTAAGATCACAGAAAGAGGATAGAACTGTTTGTGACTATCTCTTTTGTTTAATGCAGTCTATTGAAGACGATCCTTGTAAATTTTGAACTGATGTCAGATGAAAAAAATTGACACCTGAAATCACAAGCCCTTCTCCCAGCTTTCACACCATATCGCATTATCCTCATGCAAGTGATAAATGAATATCTATTTCCTAGAGTCAAGACCATCAAATTTTTTTCCTTCATTTCTATTGACTAAATAAATAAAAAAAAATTGATGTTTCTTCTTTGATTTATGTTAAAAAGCATGGATTGTTGAAAAATATAAATAATAAATACAAAAAAACTTTGGAAAAAAGCTTTTATCAATGCAATAAAAAAGAAAATAATAATCTCAAAAATCTGGAGGTCAAAACAAAAATCGCAAAACCGTGAGGCGCAGGTAGAAACGCTGCAAGTAAATTAGAATTGTAATCACATTTATAATATATTTTATATGATGAATGTTTAATAACATTTCGTTTCTTATGATAATCATTGTAGTTTTATATCTTTCTCCTATTGTTTTCAGCGCCTTACGCTTTTCCGACTTTCGTTTTGACCTCCAGATTTTTGAGAAATTTTTTTAATGCATTGGTAAAAGCCTTTTTAAAAAAGTTTTTATATTTATTATTTTCTAGTTTTTAATCTTCAATTTATGTCATAATGCAGTATTATAAATATTTTATACATCAACTAACGAAAGCAATTATTTTATTGAAAAAGGCCTGATAGGATGTACGTAATGGAAAATATGCTTTATTTAATTCCAGCAATAACTTGTTTAATAAGATCTATAATAGGACATACTTATTTTTATTTTTATTGAAACCTTTAAATTACTGTGTAAAGTCTTTTAGTTCTCAGAAATAATATAGATGGCGCCACAGATACCTAATTTCAGAACTCTAGTGCGTTAAGAAGTGAGTGAAAAATCGATCACAAAATTCTGACCTTACAAAAATATTTCGATCCATAATAAATCCATTTTTCTTCAAATAATTCCAGCATTAATTTCTTTAAAAAGATCTATAATAGGATATACTTTTTTTTATTGAAACATTTAAATTACTGTCTAAAGTCTTTTAGTTCTCAAAAATACTATAGGTGGCGTTACTGAAACCTACCGAGTGCAAACTTAAGTTTGCGTTTTAAAAAAAAAATAAAATTGATAAATGAGAGCTCTAAAATTATTAAAATATTGCATTTTCATCAAGACCCGATAAATATACAAAATCTCAAAACTCTAGTGCATTAAGAAGTGAGTGAAAAATCGATAACAAAATTCCAACCTTACATACATACAAACATGAAACATTTCGAAAAAGCGTTTAAAAAGACGTACTTTTAAAGTGCTTTAAGCCCTTAGCACACGAACGAACTATCCTCAAGACAGTAAGAGAAAGCACGAGTTTCTGAAAACGGCGTGGAAGTTCTCGTCATTCATTTCGGTGATAGAAAATCGGTTTCGTAGAGAATAAACTCATTTACTCTTTTGCAGTCGCCAGGAAAATTCGTCGGCGAGAAGGCTAACGGCCTTATTCACCATCCATAGTTAAATCCTGATCAGCGGTTAAAAGGGAATTTACACGAACAAGCGAATGCTGACCGAAATGATCGGCTGGATGTATCCCCTAACTGGCGAGTTGGCGAGAAACTCGCTTGGCTCGAAGGCTGAGGGTAATTTTAAAAATCGCCAACAACAGAGAAATTGAGATACCATGCCAATATAGCAACCCAATAAAGTTTACATTTGGCAATGCATTTCGGTCACCTTTCGCATTATTATAGCAGAACCATCATTTAACCGCTGATCATGGTTTAACCATGGATGGTGAATAAGGCCGTAAGGGATTTAGAAGGACTATAGAAGAGATCAAATGTCAAAAAGCACATATTCATAGAAAAACATTTGGCGTTTGTTGCTCGGTTGCATAATCTTGCAGATACAAAAATATTAAAGCACTGCTTAATTTTTTTAATATTTAGATTTTTTATTAATCAAACATCTAAACTTTATAACCAGATGTCAAATATTTGGGGAATATTTTTTCTTACGTTATATGGTTGTTCTACGGTGATTTGTAAAGTTGCATGTAATATGAGAAACATTTGGATTTTTAAAAATTCTAAATCACTTGTTCAGTGTAATTCAGTCTCATTCTTATGTTTCTTTTGCTTTCGTATAAAACTTGCACTAATTATATTCTGAATTTCGCGCTTCAGGTTTGAAGTAAATTAATAAAAACAGTTTTAAAAGCACATTTTTGTTAGTGTACTAAAAGGTGGAATTTTTTTTATCTGAATTATTTTCTTCCTATAATCTTTAATGAATAATTCATTATTACAAGTATTATGAACTCTTGTTATCCTTTCTTTTGAATTTATAGGTGGCGCCACTCATATGAAATCAAAATTCAATGAAATTAAGGGATTAAATTAAAATTTAAAACTGAAAATATTAAAATAATGTATTGTCGTCAAAGACGCAGGTGTACAAGTTTGAAAACTGTAGCTCACCAGGAAATGAGTGAAAAATCGATTATAATATTCCATCTTTTGAAGCATGAAACAAGTCATGTTAAAAAAAGTTTTAAAAAAATTGAGCGAGATGCATAAGTTTGTAAAATATACCTTTTTGTAATAGTGGAGAAAATTAGATATGTGTTAATTTTGAAACGAAAAGCTAAAAATAAGAGATGCAATTTAAATTAGGTAATCAAACTTTTATTTCATTAACTAAAAATCCAGTAGAAACGTTAACTTTTGCGAAAATTTTTTCAAAAGTTGCTTGTTAAATAAATACCCGTAACAGATAAATTATTGCTCAAGTCTAGACATAATCAATGAAAATACTTTTGCAGAGATAATGGAAAACAGAAGCCATACTGTACTCTCATGTTCAGTTATTAGTTTTTTTTGCCACTTCTCAATACTTTTCTTCGTTTTGAAGTCTTTGAAGTCGAATATACGATAGGGCTATCAAATCTATTCTGAAATCTGTCGACAATTCGCACAACACGGAAGTTGTATTTTCAGGAAGTTAACTGTTAACGGTATATGAATATATAGCGTTGTTTGCATGAGAGTTGTATTGAAGAGTTCTTGAAGAAGCATATTTTTCTGAAGAAATATTTCAATTTGGTAACATCAGTAAAAAGAGTAATGTAGAAACATCTTTTATTGATAAGATATCTTCCGTAAATACAAGTGTTATTATTTCAGACAAAAATCACCAGCCGAAGCTCAAATTGTGTTGTATAGACAGAAAGCGATTTTTTGATATAATTGTTTTTGCTGTAGGCACAAGGACCGTGCTATCTGTCGTGCTGGCGCACGTAGGGGACGCCACTATCGGTGTCTAACTCTTGATGTAAAATAAAATGAAAACAGAGAAAAGAGCTTCAGAGTCCACATTTGTAAGAAAGCGGTAATTTAGCTGTGTCATATTCTTGTAACTTAAAACATGTTTAAATTATAAAAGCTAGAGACAATAGAGTTGAGTGTCTTTACTCGGAAATAATAAACATATATATACCCGAAACATAGGGTAAGGTTGCTTAAGTCGTACTGATGACATTCTGACTTTGTTTTCGTCGAATCAGCAACGCTGACGGTAGTGCGATGACTACTAGCATCGACAATGTTAATTCCATTATTTAGAACGGAGCTTCGATGCGTTAAATCTAATCTCGAAGAAAAATAAGTTTTCTCTGGTTTTCTTATAATTTTCGTGCATATTTCGTAAGACGTAAAACAATAAATATTATAAATAAAATGTTATTTCTTAGGGTATCATTCTGTGCTGTTAAAATAATTGCTTTTATGTAACTATGGCTCTCTGCTTCAATTCATTCTTTTATAATGTACATTTAAAATATTACACGTGGCGTTGCTTAAGACGTACCTCAAATGATGCTTAAGTCCTACCAGTTAACTACTTAACTGAATAGTTTTCTTTGCTATCGAATAAGATGACCCCTCATGTTTTGGAAAGGGGCTGTCGTTTTCATTCATCTAAGAAGGCATAGGATACTTAAGATTTGTATGGATCCTACATATTTTTTGTGTCAAATTATAAAGCTAATTAATGATTCAATTTTAGTTTATAAGACTAAAATTTCGATAATTCGATGCACGAGTATTCTCGGGCTGTTAAGTTAAGCGGTTAAGCCTTAAGCATCTCTTGCATATCTAAAGATACATATCATTTATAGAAAGAAAATATTGTTCTTTTTAATATGTAATATGAAATGTGCTTTTTCTAACTTTTAGGTAGAGTCCATAAACGTGGCAAAACTGACCGATAATACTTAGAGACAAGAAGATATGGACGAGGCATTATGAAAATTACCCAATGGTAATATGGGCTTCAATGAAAGTATAATATTCCAAAACCGAAACAGCGACGTCACCTTCTAGAACTAAATAAACATTATGAATTTATAAAACCGAAAGGGTTGACAGAGGATTAATTCAAGACCTAATAGTTTACTCAAAGAGTAGTAATACAGGGTGTTTTTGCTTCATTTGCTTCCAAGGTACGATTTAGGACATAGGTGGTACGACTTAAGAAACGGTTTCCTTAGTCATACGATGTTATTACTTTGTGATTTGTTTATTTCCTTCTGCATAGTACGTGAATTTTGAACTTTCTTGTAATCAATAGATGCAATATTCATAGAAGCTGTGAATAATGCAAAATTTAATCTTTTATTAACCGCTTAACTTAACAGCCCGAGAATACTCGTGCATCGAATTATCGAAATTTTAGTCTTATAAACTAAAATTGAATCATTAAATAGCTTTATAATTTGACACAAAAAATATGTAGGATCCATAAACATCTTAAGTATCCTATGCCTTCTTAGATGAATGAAAACGACACCCCCTTTCCAAAACAGGAGGGGTCATCTTATTAGATAGCAAAGGAAACTATTCAGTTAAGTGGTTAATACCTTCAATTTGTAGACTTTTTTCCTTAGGGGGTACGACTTAAACAACCTTACCCTAGTAAGAACTCACAAAATTCAATAAGTAGAATTATTAGCGAAACAGTTGCATTTTTCTTTCTCGTATGAGAAGTATAGAAAAGAAAAGTATTGTTATTGCTATTAATTCGAATCGACATTTTAATGGATCCCCTTAAGGATCACATTTTTTTGCTATCTAATAAAATGACCCCTCCTGTTTTGGAAAGAGGCTGTCGCTTTCATTCATCTAAGAAGGAATAGAATACTTGAGATTCTTATGGATTCTACCTAACTTTTGTGTCAAATTATAAAGCTAATTAACATTAAATTTTAGTTTATAAGACTAAAAATGTGATAATTTGATGCACGTCAATACGACGGACGAGAGACTTAAAGGTTAAACAACTCTGATTCGAAAAAAAAATCACTTTTGGAATTATATCTGCCTACCTCTATGCCTGTGACTGTGAACATAATATTTCAAAAGGAAAACGAACCGTGCCAATGAAACTTGAGCTGTGATTTCAACACCAAACCTCTAAAACAGGGATTCCCAACCTTTTTCTCTCGCGTACCCCTTGATTAATCCTAATATTTTCGCGTACCCCCTACTCCCTACCTCCCCTCCAACCATCTGTCAATGTAAAGAAGTTTAAATCAATAATGTTAAGGGGTTAGGTAAGCCTAAGAGACAAATGACTCGAATTAATAAGCCAAACTAGAAAAAAAAGCGTACAACAATGATGCCTACTGAAGCCACAGCTTTCTCGAAATTATTGATGATTCATGCATAATCGGGACCGGTGAAGACAATTTAGCAATTATTTATCAGGTTTCCTTTATCTTTCTTTTTTCTTATTTTGAGCGCAGGTTTGAGCTGGGGGTAAGAAACCTGTGGTACGCGTACCCCTGGTTGGGAATCTCTGCTCTAAATGTACATCGAATTTCGCAACAAATCTGTCTGTCTTTACGTGTCAATGTGAACTCGGTGAATCAAAATCGTAAGGAGCTAGATGGATGGAATTTTGCATATGTTTTGTCACCCGTCTTGTACATCTGCACCACATTTTAGAACAAATTCGTCATAGGTTGAATGTCTGTCGCTCTGTCTGCTCGTGTGTATGTGAATGCAATAACTCATATACGCAACAAGTTAGAATGAATTTTAGTATATGATATTTATACTAAAAATGGAGATCTGTGTCTGATCTTGGATTCAATCAGTCAATGGAAAATGATCTAAAATGCATACTCGATTCTCTTCATTCAAGTACGAAGCTAAACACAAAACGCACGATATTGTGTATCAATGCGAGAAAGTCGAAGGGAGAATAACCGCCTGTTATTTACAACATTTCAAACCGAAAATGAAAAAAATGGCTTGGGAACCAAAACTGAACAAATATAAACCTGACATACGATTTCATACACGAATTATTGAAATATAGTTGATGCACAAAATGCATACGATTTTTTACTCTTACCAACTTCAGAAGGAAACCTAATCTAACCATGTGAATTGAAATAATATCTGTTCTCCCCAAAAATATTTATTGTCTCAATGTTTCATCCCTTGTGAAAAGGGCAAAATGACAGGAGAATGAAAAATACGATGCGGATTTTTCTCTCTCTGTTTCTTTTATAGGTATGTCAGATATGTTGTTATGTCGTCTGAATGCATCTTATAGAAAACAATTTTTCCGAAAATAGAACAAGTAAAACTATCTCTAGAATGTTTGTCGATTGTAAAATTTCTTGAAACCACAAAATGAATTTTCAAAAATTTGTATTTTAATACGTCAATATTTTCCACTTCGTTTCTTTCAAACAGAATTATAGAATATGCGATCATTGAAGAATGGTGTCTGTTTCTAATATTGAATACCATGTACGAGAAAATCGAATGAATTAGTCTTGGAAACTCCTGAATCTAGGATTATTCAATAACCTAGACGAGTTCCTATAAAATTAAAAGCTATCGACTTACTTTAAGTGTTTTGATTAAAGTTTTGATTCTTGTTGATTTATTTCCCAATCAGAATTTTTAAAATTTTTGCTTTTTCATATATGAAGTTTATGGAAAGAAATTATCCATAGAACTGGATCTCGGAATTTTGATAATCTCTTTGTTTTAGATCTCCCAAAAAACATTTTTGGAATTATGTTTGTTTGTCTCTACGTTTGTCTACCCACAAAAAACGGTACGGGCTAGACGAATGAAATCTGGTATGTGATCCTTACTCGAAAATTGCGGAACTGTATCAAATTATAGACGAAATCTTTCAGTGAGAAGTTTGTCTATTTGTATTTCCTGTCTGTCTACCCCAGGTGCACGCCGCTAGCTTTACCAGTTGACGATGTTGTTGTATTGCTTTCGCACCTTGCTGGACCAGGTGGTGTGCCCAGTTAAGCTTGCTGCCTAGGTGCATTCCAAGGTATTTGAGGGTTTTGATGCGCTTGACTCGTTGGCTTTCCCAGTTAATGGAGGGACCTCGTCGTAGGTTGCTAAGCAACAGGAACTGTGTTTTTTCCTTGGATATTTCTTAGCCATGGTGATCTGACAACGTTTTGAATATTTTTAGGGCCTCCGATGCTGCTGTGCCTAGCTTTCTTTCACTTTCAGCTGCTGCAATTATCAAGAAGTCTTCCGCAAAGGCTTGGATCGCTGTGTTGGCTGGATACTGTTGTGCGAGGGCCTCTTCTGGAGTTTTTCGACTGTTGAGCTATATTTTAAGTTATCGAAGGCCCCTTTAATATCGATAGAGACTACGGCGACATGAATTTTATTTCTTTTGTGACTGTCTATTGTGGTGAGAAAGGAGTCAAGAGTATGGTGAATTGAAACTCCCTCTTTGAAGCCAAATTGCTTTGGACTGAGTTGCCCGGTCTTTTTGAGGAAGTATGTGAGGGGTTGAGTCAAGAGCTTCTCCAGCAGTTTCCCCATGGATGGAATATGATGTTGTCCAGTCCGTCATAGCCTGGTGCCTTAGTCTTGTTGAGCTCTCTTATAACTTTCCGTAATTCTCTGCTGGAGAAGGGGCTATCATTAGGTTGAGATGAGGCAGTACTGTCTATGAATGGAGCTTGAGGTGTACGAGGGTAGAGGGTTTCCAGTATGTTTCGGGTGAAGCTAAGTTCCGTGCCTGCTGGAGTGCTCTGTTGAAACAGATCCGAGGGAGGTCTACCTGCACGGAAAATTGCTTTATATTGTTTGCCAAAGGGATTGGAGGCTTCCATGCAGAATTTCCTCCGGGACCTCCGTCTCGTTTTCAGTAGGTGTCTTCTGTACTGCGCTCTTTCTCTTGAGTAAATAATGCATGCCGCTTGCCGACACATGCAATACTACTCTTGCATAATTATTGCACAGGCATGAGGTCTTTCTGAGGGTTGTTTCTTCAGCACTTTTAATCGATTTTGCCATTACAATAAGGAATTTTAGAAATATTAACTTTTAAATCCCCCTATATCTTCTAAACTATTAATACTACATAAAAATGTAGGACTTTTTTGTAGGAAATTTCATGTAGTTTCATTTTGTAATTGAGTGTTTTTTTGATAGAACCCATAGTTTTCGAGTTCTTTAAGAAAAACTGAAAACGTCCCCTTTAAACTTCGTTGTACTCCCGCGCCCCCACCGGAGGGGACTTTTAGTATGTCGTTTAGGACACTACCCCTAATAACTGTGCCAAATTTCAAAACTACACCATTTTTGTCTTCTATTTTTCCTTCGTTGACTGGACTACAACATATAATCAAAACTTTTTGTTATTAGGCAATGTATACAATATAAGACTAATGTGCTTAGTTTTGCATGTTTTCATACACTTTGAAATAAACAAATAGTGGATTCTTGGATTTTGTGAAAATCTGACTTCTAATGTTGGAGAAGAAAAAATGGCAAATCGGACAATCGAAGTTGGAGGATGAGAGTATGTTATTCTTCACAAAAGAGGTTGAGGAAATTATCTTGGCTGAAAAAAACAGGATTAGAAAACTTGGCATGAGACTTTTTCGAAAAAATAAATAAAAGAGGTTTAATAAACTGTTAAGGGTTCTTGATTTTAAAAACATGAATCTTAAGGACATAGAGACATATATCCTTTTATACTCTATCTCATCTTAAGGACATCGTCATTTCCAACATAAATAAAGCACTTAATGCTTTAATGTGGTAGTTCAAAGTTTTAAAGCGTAATAAAGTTCTTATCACATAATTTGAGAATGTACCACTGTTAGAATAATTTAGAGAACAAGTACGCTTATTTTGTTTCAAATGACTTTTAACTAAGCCCATAGAAAGTGTCACATTTTTTTATAATGAAAACTAATTAATATTGAAGAGTTAGGTTTCCATATATATTTACGAACTGTTAATTTCTCAATGTTTGATTAAAATGAGTGGAAACTACATTTCATTAAATTTGAGATGCAATCAGAGATGGCAGTAAAGTAAAGAACTACAGTGTCTTATTGCACTACTTTGATGGATACACAGTTATTTTAGTTTACAAAATAAACTTTCAAAGCTTAAAAAATTGCATAATTTACGTTATTAATTATTCCAGCAATTGTGAAAATTGAACTTTTAAATGTGGTTTTGGATTAAAAGACATCAGTTTTTTTTGTAACATCTTTATTATCTTTTCAAGATTTTAAACGATATAACTATAGATTTTGCGAGAGATTCAAAAAAAAATTGTTTTTCTTTGTCAGAATGCAGCTTTGAGACTTCAGTCTTCTTTGCTACAACTTTTTTTTCACATTGGAATTTACAATTAAGCCAGTTCCATATGGATTCATAATGTACTGGATATCATTTATCTGTTTGGTTGCATTTTAATATTTAAAAAAAATGCTTTGTTAATTTGTTTCGAATAATAAACATACTCAGAAACCTATTATTTACTAGGAGAGAAAATCAAAGGTGAACATTATCGATTTAAAGGCATGACAACAACTGTTTTATTCTTCAAAATTTAATTTCTATTTTGAACAATGCAGCCTTAAAATCAAAAAAAATTCCATGCATTTACTCAAAACATATGTGAAACATGCACACCATTTTAAAAATCTTCATACATCCTCAATTTTCCTAATGATCATGCGACAAAATATAACTAAAATATGTCTGTCTGCAGAGAAAATTTGAGGAAAATTTTCCATTTCGTTTTCAGTTTGACCTACTTTCGGAATGTTTTGCAAAATTATATGTAGAATTTTTTTCAGATTCAGAGTCATAAAATGATTGAAATGAATTAAAAATACAAAATACCCTTGGGCTCTCCGTCTGCCCAATTGTATAAAACAGCTTACCCTCCTGTTATTAAAAATATCCCGGTTCGGTTATAAATTGAATGCGTTTTGTGTTGTAATATGTTCAGGTTTAACAATTTTCACCTGTTTGTTTATTTCTTGTCAGTCCTGACCGCCCTGCAATCAACTTCGATACTTTCAATGGCCACACTAATCAATGAAAAAAATTACCTATCTCAAATTTAACCCTTTCGACCCGACTTTTACATGATTAAAATTTAACTATGAAAAGTAGTTTAATTTAATGTTGACATACTAAAAGAAGACTATGAGTTTAAAGTTTTTCACTCTTCCCTTTTCCCGGAAATGTCCTGGGGCAATACGTCCGAATCGTATAGTTGACTGGGACTATTCCAGTAAAACATCTGTATAAATCTCTTTCCTACCATAAGATTAGCATGACAGGGAAAAACATTTTACAGCTTCGTAACAATAACCTTGTAGTAATTTGATTCCTGGTGGGATATACCGTCCTACTGTTAAATACGATTGAGACAAAATATCCCACTAAAAGA
Organism: Araneus ventricosus; assembly: GCA_013235015.1. Classification (NCBI taxonomy): domain Eukaryota; kingdom Metazoa; phylum Arthropoda; class Arachnida; order Araneae; family Araneidae; genus Araneus; species Araneus ventricosus. The sequence goes on along the minus strand of BGPR01002574.1, from coordinate 4,701 downwards.
ATTTAATCAAAATTTCTTAAATTTGATTTAAAAAGGCTAAATTATTACTTAATAAGAACTATTTTACACTAAATATGGCATAAATATAGAACAAGACAAAATAACATCACCCCCCCTGCCTAAGTATCACTCGCCGCCGCAACAGATAGTCAGGCACTGTGGTTCCTGCATGATAGCCCCCATTGTGAGCAGCTCATGCAACAACCCCCCCGTTTTACCGGGTATTGGATGGGGTAGCTAGGAATATTATAAAACGTTAATGCAAGGCAGGTACCCAATGTTAAAATTTAGTTTAATATATAAATATCAATTATTTAATCAATACTGGGTACTGAAATATAACGCACAATAATATGCAATACTAGCTACGCTTATAAAACTCACCTACCTTTGCAGACCTGAAAATCTTAGCTACTAATTTAAGTCATCTGACAACATAAAGTACATTGCAAATTGTGAAAATTAAATTGGAGAAATTAAAACAAAATCAAATTAGATTTTAAATTTTTGTTTATTTAATAATTGTTAAGATTAAGTTTTACTGCCATGATATTACAAATGATATATTTTGATAAAGATGCACACAAAAATGGCTGAAAGAACAATTCACATAAATTTACACATAAAAACAGCTGCAGCTTTTAAAAAAAACAATACACTATAGCGCTATTATCGAAAATCTAAAATTCTTTCATTGAAACTTATTTTGCTCTATGAATTCTAGAGACAGAATTGAAAAAGGTGAAATATGTACTTAGTTTTCTAACATGTAAGCAAACTAAAAAAATTCACGTGATATCTTATGTGATGAATCGAAAGAAAAGGCAAATTGCTGCCGTCGAAA